>NAJQ01000176.1:9255-46833 GCA_005059865.1 Friedmanniomyces simplex
GAAGCAGGAGGAGACGGGGGGGAAGGGGATTGTGCCTTTGCGTTGGCTGAAGAAGAAAATGACTGGGGAAGGCAAGAAGAAGGAGGAGGTTGTGATACGGTGATTGGAGATGGGGAGGGAGATTATGAGTGTGATGATTTCATGAACCTGTTGTTCTTGTTTGAAGATCGAAGGACTTGCAGTATCAGGGTAGGAATACTGGAGTCAGGCTGCTCCTTCTTCGTCACCCTAGCACCTTACATTTCTCTCTCGTCACCACCGTATTGCCACCCCATCCCCATCCCCGCCGTCTCCGCAATTGTTCGCCGCCGGCCTGCGCACCACACATCGCCGGTCGGTACACTTCCCCTACGTTCTTGCCACCCCGCCGCCAGCGTCAGTGAGAGGCTCGGGACCCCCCCGACTAGCGTCTGGTGCACTGTGCGCACAGTGCCTGAATGACAGCAGATTGAACAGCCTGGCGCGAAGCAGGCAGTGGCGAAGACAGGTCTAGGCGCTTCGAGGGTGCCGTGCGTGATAGACTTTTGCTCCCTAGTGTCGTTGTCGGTGTGTGTCACAGTAATGGCAGCGAAGCCGATCGGTGGGCCGGTGTAGGAGGTCGGTTCATTGTCTATCTCGGACTGGCCGACCAGGTCCTGGTGGATGCCAACTGGGTCGTTTCCGATACTGTAGCGACTAGGAGACTCACCTTGAGTGTTGCTGCTTGCTCAGCTTGGCGTTTGTGGATGTCCGCCCAGCGAGGCATCACCGCTTTGAAGGCGAGCGTTATCGAGCTTGAGTGTCGGGGAGGTAAGATTGGCAAGCCCTTGCCTTCTTGCCCGGGTGAAATTGACGATATAGTAGAGTCCCTTGATTCACGGAGCTTCCGTTATAGCGCTTCAGCATCATCACAGGACGCTTGCCACCTGATGAGCAGCAGCTGTTCGACACAAGCGGGTGCATCACCACGATGCTGAAAATAAAGCATGTGCTTGCGCCAAGAAGGCCGACGACAAGGCCTGTGATGCTGAGAAGGCCATGATCGTTTGAACGCGGTGACCTGATTATGATGCATGACCGCGCGAGCATGACCGCCCGAAGAGGAAGGCACGTACCGCGGAGACTGTGCTCTCTCATCATTCCTTTGCCGCTCGAATTGTATGACCAGCAGTAACAGAAGCTTTACGCACGACCGGGAATATTCTTATTGCGTGCATTAATTCGTTCCGGCCGTCAGGTTGATGGAAAAAGGAAAGATCGGAAAGAGACGGAGAAAAGCCACGGACCGTCGATCGTCGTCTCCAAGTATTAGTGCGGGGGTGCTTGGTGGAAGGGTTGCGGACACTGTAGAGTGTGAGCTGGTCGGCGGTCTGCGATCCTCCACGAAGACGGAGAAGTTGGGCAACAGACGAGAGATGCCCGACATGTCAGGACTACATGCAAGTGAGGCGGTCTGCGGGGCTGGTGGCTAATGATCAGCGACTGCACGAGATGACCACATCCACGTCGTCAAGCAGATCCCCTCACAAAATTACTGATGCCGTCCAGCTCAGTCATACAAATCCTCTGCCGTCCCATTGCTCTCCCCCAAACCTTCAACAGCATGGTGGACTTCAGCATTCTTCCCCTTCCCTTTGCCCTTGCCACTCCCATTCCCATTCAACGTCAACCGATCAGTCCGGACCACGTAGTCATCCTCCGACTCCGAAGCGCCGCCCGCGACCTGAGGAGTGGTGGGACCGCGGGTTCCATACAAGCTCGCAAACCGGTCCTTGTTGGAGGACTGTGCACGCTTCATCGTAGCCGCGAGCTGAGCACGAGTCATTTCGTTCCGACTACCCGCAGACCGTGCCGAGACCGGACGGTGAGCATGGGCATTGCCGTTGCCATGACCATCCCCACTGCCGTTGCTCTCCGGCCTCTTCGCCGCGCCCTCGAACATATCCCTCACCTGCTCATAATGCCTCAGTTCGTGCAAGCTCACACTAGGCACCAACTCCCGCTTCGCCAGCATGAAATCTTCCTCGATGACGGAGACGTTCGTATCGCTTCCCGTAGCATGGTGGTCGAAGAAGTAAGCCACGGAGGCTTTGCTCTGCCCGCGAGCGACGCGCTCGGTATTGATTACTGCGAGTTTCTCGTCGACCAAGCGAGCGGAGCGCGTGACGCCCTTCAGCATGGCGTCCGAGCAGAGCGCGTATAAATCGGCGCCGGTGAAGGTGAAGGGGAGGGTTTCGGCGACGCGGGGGAGTGATAGGGATGGGTCGAGGTTGAATCTAGAGGAGCAGTCAGCATGATTTTCCAAGAAGGGTCGAGTGAACGAGGATACGCACTTCCTCGTGAGAGCCTGCAGGATGGTCGCCTGCTTCTCATGCGTATCGCTGATCCCCAGATACAACATCTTATCGAACCGCCCCGGCCTCAGCAAAGCCTGATCCAGCAAATCGGGACGATTCGTAGCCCCGATGACGAACACCCCTCCTCCGCTCTCCTCGCCATCGCTCATACCATCCAGCTCAGCGAGCAGCTGCGAGACAATCCGATCCATCACACCTCCACTATCCCCCTGATTCCCACGCTTCGGCGCCACAGAGTCCAGCTCGTCGAAGAAAACGACACACGGTCTTGCATCACGAGCCCTCTGGAAAACCCGGCGGACATTCGCCTCGGACTCGCCGATATACATATTCAGCAGCTCGGGCCCCTTGACGGAGAAAAAATTGAGACTGAACTCCGTGGCGATGGCTTTGGCCAGCAGCGTTTTGCCCGTGCCCGGCGGGCCGTAAAACAGAATCCCGCTGCGCTTCTTGAGGCCCTTGGCGAAGAGCTCCGGGCGCGAGAGGGGGAGCTGGATTGTCTCGACCACGGCGTCCTTGACGTGCGTGAGGCCGCCGACGTCCGACCACTGGACATTGGGGATCTTGGGGGCGCCGATGGCGTCGGCGAAGTTCTTGCGGGCGAGCTCGACGGCGGCGTCGAAGTCGGCGGGGATCAGGGAGGTCGCTGCCGCGCCACCGGCGAGCTGGATGTCCTTGATCGTGATCGGCTGTTCTGTAGTCTCCGATATGGATCGGGCGAGGGCGTCTAAGCGCTCCGTTCTGGCGACTACGGCGCGTTCGACCACATCCACGAGGTCGCCGGCGACTAGAGCAGCAGTTTTGACCGCTATGGCTGCCAGATCCACCTCAGCTGCAAGCCGCACGCCACTCTCTACTACGATATCGCGCAGTATGCCCTCTCGCTCCCCCTCATCCGGCGCAGTCATCTCGAGCTCGTGCGTAAAGAGCCCTCGAACGGTATCGGGCAATTTTTCCACATCCGTCGTAGTGGCAATCAGTACACGAGCAGTCCGGAGCACCTCCTTGAGCGAAGCTGCCACGCGGTCAGAGCCCAGAGTCTCGATGTGCTTGATGCAGATCGCCGTGAACTCCGGTCCGCAGTCCAGCGCTCGCTCGCAACGGGCTTCGAGGAGTCCCTGCGCTTGCGTGTCTACGCCTCCGCCGCCTTCGGAGCCAATGTCGTAGGCATCGATGGGGAAGTAATGGAGGCCTAGATCAGCACATGTGCGTTCGACGGCGTACGCCTTGCCTATACTGCGTTGAGTGGAAGTGAGCAGTAACGCGGGTGGCGGCATACCCAGGTGCATTGCTCGCGGGCTGGTGGACACCGACACCAGCTCGCGGAGACGACGTTGTAACGCCGAGGTATACAGTGACGGAGCCTCCGGCAGCGAAGGTTGTCCAGGCTGCGTAGGCCTTCGCTGCACCTTGCGCGCACCCATGAAGTACGGCCAAGCGTTGGTGGCCGCGGATGGGAGCTTCATCCTCGCATCGCCAGACTGCCGCATCGTCATGCGCGTGGGATCAATCGACGCTGCGCCAGCCCACGTATCCGCTGCCTCCGCAGTATCACGCTCCTCGGGCGCCACATTGACAGACTCGATGCTGAACCACGCCACGTTCACACACCCGATCTGAGCGACTGCGCCACCATTACCGGCCCTAGACTGCCATTGAACGATGAGCGCACCATTCGCGCCGTCTTCTTGATCATTGTTCCCTTCGTACAACGACCGGCCAAGGCTTTCGTCAACGGGTATGGCGATGAGGTCCCCAGCTTTCACGATCCGCTGCTTGCGCTCAAAGTGCTCCTTCAGGTTCGCAAAGAGCATGCTGTTGAGCGCGCGCTCGTTCGACAAAGGCGTAACGACTTTCCGCAACGTTACTTCCGAGGCTGTCGGCGGCTGTCGCGGTGCAGAGGACACTGGTCGCGTGGTCATGGGTCGTTTAACCGCCGCGCGCTTGCTGATTGCTAATGGTGATAAACTGACACTCTCAGGCTGGCCCAGGTTGGCGAGCAATATAGGCGAAAGGTAGAGCGTGGCCGTTGTGCCCGAGGCCAAGGTGGCGATGGAGGAGATGCTGTCTCGCCGCCCATTCCGGGCGTTCAGTTGGTACCGAGGCGGTCGCCTAGACATACTTTCAGGCAACCCGTACACCTTTACAGGTCGCCACGACTGCGCAGTAGCGGAGTCCAGCGCCCCAAAAGCGCTCAACTGCGGTAGGATGTTGCTCTGCGCGCCTTCCAACTTCACCCAGTCGCCCGAGAAGCAGCCCAAGCGTGCAAGCGCTGTGGAATCGACGTACACGCGAGCTTCCTCGTCTTCGTCCTTAGGTGGCTGCGGATGCAGGAGCTCTTCCGAGATCCGCTCGAGCAGGCCCTGGGCGCGGAACACTTTACTCCTCGAAGCCTGTGCACCTCGTACAGTACTGGCTGTGACATTCGAGTACACCGAGCCAGGCGTACTGACACCTGTCATCCGACTACCGAACGGTCGTGGAGTCGCTGATGAGAAGGCTGAGCTGATGCCCGAGGGCTGGTCTGTCAAGCCTGGCTTGGCGAGCGAGATCATGTCGTCGGAGTCGTCGGAGAGGTTGCTCTCTTCCGTGCTCGAGTCGAACAGGTCGTCGGTGTTCGAGAGATCAGTTGTTGATTTCGAGGTGACGATGGGCTTCATGGGTGAGTTCTCCTCCGTCGCGGAGAAGAAGGCCTCGTTGGAGGTGTCCTCGTCCGTTTCCTCGTCGAGCCGAGGTGACAAGAGCGCTTTGTTGGCATACGGAGTCAACTGCCTGACCGACGCAGAAGTGATGACGATCTTCGTACTCGGCACCAGGATGCCTTGAGAGACTGGCTCGCAAGCCAAGATCTTTGCCGGCGGTGCCGAGGCGTGTGTGACGGGGTGTTGCAGAGCTAGATGTAGCAAGTCTCCAGTATGAAGCACGCTCACACATCCAAGAGCATCATGAACGAGTTGCTTCTGCTTCGTATCGCCATCCTCATCGTCGGTCATCTGGGCTTCAGCCTGCACCACCCGTTTCCCACTCCTCCCCACCGTATAGCCATTCGCACTCGCGAATCCTCCCCCGTATCTCCTCTGCACCTCTTCCAGCTTCCGAACTGCCTCGGTATCCGCAGAGACGAACACCGTGTCCAGAGCCAACGGCACTACATCGACAACCCTAACCTCCACAGCCGCATTCTGCCTCACCACTCTATTCGGCGAGAGGGCCTGCACAAGGCTCACGAAGCTCTGCGTACCCGACGCCACGGCCGGGAAGCGTATCGTCGAAGCTGGGAGTGGCTTCTCATCCTTGGTCTGGGTGCGGAAGGGTAAGATGGTCCAGTTCGCGTCGGTTACGGATGGGGTTGGCGTCCAGGGGGTCAGCGCGGCGTGGAGTCTGCCGTCCTGAGCAGAGTGTTTTGGGAAGAGATCCTGCACGAGGTCGTCGGAAAGGATGCCCACATCACCCTTCAGGCTGCTGTCTATGACAAGGTGGGCGGATATGGGCGGCTTGTCCTGTCGTCTCCTCCGCCGTTTCCGCTTCAGGCTGCCGGGTGTTGTTGGGTCGTCGTAGGCCATCCTCACCACGCTGTCTTCCTCAAGCGTACCTGTACATAGAATAAAGGAAAGCCGCACGTTTAGATATGAGGCTCGGCGCGAGTCTCCAGGACCGTTTCTTCGCGTGTTTTAAGCCGAGGTTAACTTCTGGGAGTAGTCAGCAGTCAATGCGGCCGTATGATTATTGTGAAGGCGGGTTGTAATGGTGAAGATGTTGAAGAGTATCCTCATCAGACGGAAGCCCAACGTAGCTCACCTTCCTCTCCTCTACCTCCTCGCTGTCAGCTCGAGCGGCAGCCTTTCACATGATTCGAGCGCAAGATGCTGCGTGTGGTGCGGAGAAGACGCGTGGGGAGTTCGCAGGGGCCAAGGAAGTGCAAGGATGAGGTGTGATCGCCACCGCCAGCGACGCATTGTCCAGGGGAGGTGAAGTGAGAAGCGAGAAATACCATTCACTTGCAGCACAACGTGTCCAGCGTCGTGAATGCTGGATGAGGAAGGCACAAGACTGGAGGAAGGGACGAGAATATCGGGCTCGAAGGCACCGCACGTGAGAAGCACGTGTCAATGTCCCTTCTCTAAACGCCTTACGTCATGCAGGGCCACACGCATGGACGGCTCATGGGGTTTTGCATGTGCCAATCCCCGTTCCCAACCAAGTCGTCGCCGCGAAATGTCACTGACCGGATCAAGAATGATGATACCAATCTTCTGGCGCATGTGAAACCCCCATTGGTAAGACTCGATACCATTCTCATCTCCTTTGCCTTCTCATCCTAGCCCTCCCGTCTGCACATCCGGGTCGAGGTACACACATCCGCCGCTCTCCGTACCTTACAACGTTCGACACCGGCCTCCCCTCGAAGCGAAGTATACCACCGCCATCCTCATTGCCATTGCCCCGGGCGGCTACCCATGCGATCCCTCAGGAGCTCCGTCATCGAACCCCAAACGATGCCGCACTTCGAGGACCGCACGAACCAACCGGACTGCACCCGCGAGAAAGAGAAGGCTTTCACAGCGCAGGCGGAGAAGCTGGGCCATCTCAAGCCCCACCAGGAAGACGAGCAGACAGGTCCGACGCACGCGGTGGAAGCCAAGTTCGTCACGCCTCTGGATCCCGTGGTCGTGACCGCCAATGGCCGGCGCTTACCCGCCGTACCCATCGACGAAGCGGCGAAGCTGAACCGGCTGAAAGACGGCGTGGACGGGCTCGAGACACCGCGGAGTCCGCCACGGGGCGCGATTCGGGAGGGCAGGGATGGGACGGCGTATGGTGCGCGGTTAAGTTCACCCAGGACTCGCCATGTCTCGGATGCAAGCCAGAATGAGTCGCCGCATGCCTCGCTCTCGGACAGCGTACCGGCATCGCGCACGAACCCGCTGTTTCCGCCTCTGCCGATGTATGGGCCTCCGACATTACTACGGACACTACAGTGCTTATTCCTGCGAATCGTGTCTTCCGTGCTATCCCTCGGCTTCCTGCTGGCGATAGTGGTGGGCGCGATCGCGGACGGGATACCGCGGATCGCGACGTACGTGCGGAGAAGGGCGATGCTGCAGAATCCCGACGCGAGGCGGCCGTTCTACCAAGAAGAGAAGCAGCGGGCGCAAGAGCGGAAGGCGGCGAAGCGGGCGTGGAAGCAGCGGCAGAGAGGCACTCGGACACCGTCGAATGAGAAAGGGGCTGGCGTGCAAGGGGCAGAAGAAGAGTTCGTGCCGACGGAAGGCGGTGCGGATCCGTTGGTGGTCGATATCTCGTACTACGCGCGTCGAGTCGGCTTAGACGCAGAGGTCTTCGACGTCGAGACGGAAGACGGCTTCATCATCGAGCTCGTGCACGTCTTCAACCCCCGCGACTACCGCAAACGACCACGCTCGAGCCGCAAGTCCGACGGCGCCAGCGCTTTCGAAAACTCCCCCCGCGACTCCGGCTACGATCATCCCCAGACCCTCCCGGACGGCCAGAAGAAATACCCGATCCTCATGATGCACGGCCTGCTCCAATCGGCCGGCGCCTACTGCTGCACCGACGACGACTCCCTCGCCTTCTACCTCGCCAAATCCGGCTTCGACGTCTGGCTCGGCAATAACCGCTGCGGCCTCCAGCCCCGCCACACCCAGCTTCCCTACGCGGACCCCCGGATGTGGGCCTGGAACATCCGGCAGATGGGCGTCATGGACTTGGCGGCCCTGATCGGCCGTGTGCTGGCTGAGACGGGCTTCCCGAAGGTGGCGCTGATTGCGCATAGTCAGGGCACGACGCAGACGTTTGTCGCGCTGGCCAAGGAGCAGCGACCCGAGATTGGGGAGAAGATCTCGGTTTTCTGTGCGCTGGCGCCCGCGGCGTATGCGGGGCCGTTGATTGGGAAGATCTACTTCAAGGTCATGCAACTTATTGGGCCCGGGGTGTTTCGGCTGGTGTTCGGGATCCACGCCTTCATCCCGTTGATGATGAAGGCGCACCGCTTCCTGCCTTCGAGCTTCTACGGGTGGATGGGGTATCACGTCTTCTCGTTCCTGTTCAGCTGGTCGGATCAGCGGTGGGATCGCGGGCTGCGGAATCGCATGTTCCAGTGGGCGCCGACGTACGTCAGTGCGGAGAGCATGCGGTGGTGGCTGGGGAGGGAGTGCTTCGCGAAGCAGAAGTGCATCCTCGCGACGCGGGAGGAAGGCAAGCTGGAGGACCGCGAGGATGAGGAGGACGACGAGGTGATTCGCCGGTTCTATGTGGATCGCGACCCGCGGCATGTGACGCCCCGGATGAAGCTGCAGAGGAATATCACCAGTTTCCACTGCCAGACGCTGACGCATCAGCATCATGATCGGACGAGGGGGAAGTACGCGTGGTATGATGAGCGGTTCCCGCCCTTGGCGCTGTGGGTGGCCGGGGCGGATAATCTGGTGGATGGGCGGCGGTTGCTGAGGAGGTTTGATCGGGGCAGGGAGCCGCATGTCAGGGTCGTGCATAAGAAGATTATTGAGGGGTATGAGCATTTGGATGTGATTTGGGCGATGGATGCGATTGAGAAGGTTGGGAAGGAGGTGCGGGAGGTGATCTGGAGGACGGCGGATCCAGCGGTGGCGCGGACGTGTCGGACGCCGGTGGGGTGTCAGAAGGCGCTGGAGGAGGAGCCGGATGTGAAGGACGAGGTGCCGATGATGCATTCGGGCGGCAGGTTGCGGATGGCGAGTATCTCGGAAGGCCGGCCGAAGGTGGATTCCGGGGCTGATGTGGGGGCTACGTGTATCCGGGAAGAGGGCGAGGAGGTGCCGCAGGAGGGTGGGGCGAGGACGTCGATTGATCGGAGCGCCGAGATGCAGGGGGAGCACGATCATATTGCCGAGGAGGCGAGGGAGTTTGGGCCGAAGGGGCGGAGGATGTCGGAGGCGGTGTTTGACGATGTGCAGGAGAAGGGGAATCCGCTTGGGTAGATAGGGGGGAGCGGGAGCCTGTGTAGATGATGAATGTACGGCTCTTGGGACGTGGTTCCTGGTAAGTCCTCGCGCCTTCATTGCTGGTCTCTCGCTTGTATATCAAGTGAATACAGCTGCTCGACGCCCTTACTGGGAAAGCTTTGTCCTTTGGCGCCTTCTCCCAGATGGGAAGATTGCCCAGACGCCGGGTAGGAGTTACCGCAGCGTGAAGGCGCTCTGCAGCGCGGAGAGGCCCGCAACGTCCGTTTGTCACCTGACCCATCCCTCGTTCCTTCCTCACTCGTTTGTGGTGGCGGGAGCTGCCGCAGTTGACTTATACTTCAACCTAAAGCTCTTTCCTCCTTTCTACATGTACATGCAATGCTCATCAACATTGCTAGGTCCACTCACATCACATCCGCACATCGCATCGCAATCATTCCTACACGAAATCGCCCGCTATGGAGGCCGCCACTGCCACCGCCACCCACCCCCCTCTCGACGACGATATGGCCCTGCGCGTCCGGCAAACAGTGAGTTACCACGTCTCTCGAGTGAATCCACCGCTAATTCGACGCCCAGATTGATGTCACCCGCGGCGTTGCAAAGTACTTGAAGCACGCCATCATCCTGCCTGTCGCTCTGACGGGATGCGGGCTCATGATCTGCGGCATGTATGTGTGGCTCGGCACGCTGTGTGTCTTGCGGTGGCTGCTGCTCATGACTGTCGCATTGTTACGCGAGTGTCTGGAGCTTCCCGACAGCGATGTTTTGAGCGCACGGGCAAACACAGTTCCAAGTGGACGTTCGACGGGCCATGCAGTGACTGCCGGATCCGGCGAGCGGGTTGCGCAAGAGCGGTTGAAGCAGACGCTTGAGTCGCAGTCGCAACACACCGCAGTCGATACAGTGTACGGAGGCAATGTAAAGCGGGTTGACAGCCCTCTCGGCGATCATGACGAGACTTCGGAGCAGGCACCGAGGCGTAGGTTGGAGGCAAACTGGGATCTCAAGCCGGTGGATATGGGTGTAGAGCCAAAGTCGGACTGGGAGGACGAGACACGGCATGAAGTCGCGTTCAAACCGATGAACATTTCTCCCGGATGGGACCTCATCTCTCACCGCGGGGCGGCAGCCCACACCATGGATGGACTTGACACCACGGCAGACTGGAAGACCCGCGCCCCTGGTCGAACGAGGCCCACGCCTCCCCAGGTGGAGACGTCGGCAGAGAAGCAGTCCAATTGGCTGGTGTCCATGAGTGCTGGTCCGCTGACTTCCGAGCCAACACACGAAGTACGCGTGAACACCTACAGGGTGGATTCAAGCGTGCCCGGTATCGCGGGTGAGAATGGCAAACCTACGGTATACACTGCGGAGCAGCTCGCCGAGGCAACCAACTTCATAAGAGAAGTGGCCAAGGGGGGCCACGCGCGGAAAACCTCGTGCACGCAGAAGGCCTCGCCAGCGAAGCCAGTACCGCCGGTCACTTACCGGCAGGTCGCCACGCCATCACGTACTCCTAAGGCACCACTGCCATCGTCTCGGCGTCCATGGCCGGCGGTCCCGTCCGCTCCGCAACAAGCAACCGTCTCGGCTGCAAACCCGAAAGACAATGTTCCGCCGCCGCATGTGCGAGCACAGCAAGCCGCTTTGGCGAAGAGATCTAGCGGCAACGACACGAAGCAGGATCCGACCGCACCTGTCAAGGCCCGTGGTCCCGCGGTCCGTGTGGCAGGTCCGAACATGTACGATGTCCTCCAAGTCGAGTCGCCGACGGCTAGTGTTCCCAGTACGCCGAGTAAGCCTGCCACAACGCAGGTTGACGCGGCTGCCGAAAGCAAGTCTGTGATCGAGAGATCGAAGCACCCCACTGAAGACATGCCTACTCCGCCGAGCGTACTCGCCATCCAAGCCACCGAGATGCAGGAGGATACGCCGGTCTCTCCCTCGCAGACTGCTACTGTGCCCACGGCGCTTGATCCTCAGCGTGGGGAGCATGGTTGTGTGGCGGAGAGCGAGAGCACGGCGGATGCGGTGGAATTGCAAGCAGCGCGAGAGCAAACAGAACGCGGCATGAAAGGCTCTTTAGCTGCAGTCCCTCAAGCATCGAGCCGAGGAGCCTCGCTTTCTGGCCGCGAGGATAGTTCCTCGTCTTCCGGGTTCCACGGCGATGACCTCCTTGATCTCGACCGTGAGTCGCCACCGGCACCAGTAGCCCCGAGCTTGTGTTCGAGGACATACTCTGATCTGAGAGCGACGGCGTTGCCTTTCGTCGCCCAACAAACTGTGCATCAACCGATCGCAACCAATAGTGTCAGCACCGCTCCCGCAGAGCATACATCACCCACGTCGACGGCACCACAGCCATATCAGCAAGCGCCACTTCCGACGGGCTGGGCAAGCGCATGGTCGGGCTGTCGAGATCAAATCGGGAGCCTTACTCCACGGTCCATGCCGCCATACACTCAGCGATCGCCTGGTGTATCCGAAAATCTCTCGGCGAACTCGTTTCCGGTCTTTCCAGGGGAGAAGGCTTCCAAGACAGCACCCCCTGGTCTTGGCGTCGCTCAATCGAGTAGTCAGCTGAGCTTCGACGATCTATTGGCCGGCGAGTCACGTCCAGATCCTCAGAGTACCCATGGTCACTGCCAAGAAGACTCGAGCAGCGCTCCGCCACCATCCCCACCACTCCAAGCCGTGCAGATCGAAGCCCCAGGTGCCGCAACAGAGCCCGAGCAAGTTGCGGATTACGCGGGAGAACCGTCGTCTTCTGCAAATGGTACGGCGAGCGCGCCAGCATCCCGCTCGTCCAGCGCTTCCAATCCCCGTTCAAAGTCTATCATGAGCAGGTGGGAACTCAAGATGCTGAAGGACGCCACGCGTAAGGAGCTTGCGAGGGCTTGGTGGGGGAGAGAGGGCGTGAGGAAGAAACTGCTTGGCACGTGGTCGCTCGAAGGCCAGCAGGCACTCGAGGCTGCCACGCTCGCGTACAGTGAACAACGAGCGGCTCTGCAAGATATCATGAGCGGTGGTAAGCTGAACGCAGAAGACGCCTCGACATTCCCGGAGCTCTCGTCTCGAGACCTCGCCATGCCGAAAGTGCGGCCTCCCTTCATCCCAGCTGAAGGCCTGCGCAAAGAGGGCGAGGCGGAGCCAAAGGGCAAGGAGGCCGAAGAGGAATCCGGAGAGAACAAGCGATGGGCCGATCACTTCAAGAAGACAGAGCTTGCGCTCGGCCTGTACCACGACGCCTGCGCAGACTTCAAACGTCCGCAATCGCAAGGTCGCAAATATCCGAGGTACGGCGTCGCTACTGGGAAGGCGAAGATGGTCCGGGCGAAGAACTACTACAGGAAGCGGCGGGAGATGTTCGAGGCGGCGTTTCCCGATCATGCGATGTTGATCACTGCGTTCCCGGCCGTGGATGCGCTGGAGTAGGTCTTCACGGAGCGCGCGGGTCCTGGTCGCTGTGCCTGCGGGCGGGCGCATTGAGGAGAGTGTTGCGCAAGCGCTTGGAGCCATCACCTGAAGAGGTAGGAATCAGTCGTTGAGTCAATCGAGCCCTGGTTACGTAACGCTGCCTTGCTTTCGCCTTGTTGTTCCTTCCGTCCTTCAACCTCTCATCGGTAAAGTAAAGCAAAACCTACCGCCAGCACTCCACGCAATGTTTCCGGACGGGAGTGTTGTCCATTCCGGGGCCGGTCGAACGCTGGAGAATTCACCGGACACATTGCGAAAGTCTCCGAGCACGGTCGCCTTGCAGCTCTGGTGACTTAAGGTACCTACTTATATGGGATCGTTTGCGTCGTTCCGACCAAACTTTCGTCCCATCAACGTATCCTTTGATTCTCTTGCCGTGCATTGCCACCTGTAATCAACGCTCCGCCTCGTAACCCAAGGACCTTTATACCTGGCAGCGCCGGTGACAGCCATACGCCGTCTAAGTCTCCTCAACGTGCTCCTACCAGCAGCGTACCTCGTTAGATCCACCGCAAGCATGGCGGGCCATCGACTTCAAGACGTAAGCTACTCCCCCTCCTCGCGCTTTCCCACGCACACGACACGGCCACTAACGCCCCACCCCGTCTCGAACAGACGAAAGGCGACGACTGGAACGCCCTCGCGACCGAATACGTCAAGGTCTCCGAGCAGACCTCCATCGCACCCATCGGCCTCATGCTCGAGCGCGCCAACGCTTTGGTCCCTTTCCACCACGCCGCCGGTATTTTGGACAACGGCTGCGGACCGGGCCCCGTCATGGGTCGTCTGATCAAGGACTACGGCCGCCAGATCCCCGCCGACTGCCCGCTCACCTGCTGCGACTTCAGTGAGGGCATGATCGCGCAGGTCCGCGCCGCGAAAGAGCGAGCGGGTTCGGATTCCCCTTGGGCGAGTGTGGAGACGAAAGTGCAGAATGCCATGGATCTCGACGAGATTGCGGATGGGAGCCAGTCGCATGTGACGGCGGGGATGCTGTACTTTATGGTCCCGGACCCGCAGAAGGCGCTGGCGGAGAGTCTGCGCGTGCTAAAACCCGACGGGGTGCTTGCGCTTTCCGCGTGGCAGGGCAGCGAGTGGTTGGAGCTCATGAACTTGCTCCCCAAGATCCGGCCGGATAAGACGATGCCGACGATGCCGGAAGCGTGGACGAGTACCGCCGGCATCAGGGGCGAGATGGAAAAGGCTGGGTTTCGCGAGGTGGAGACGCACGAATGCCCCGTGAAGATGCCGTTCCAGGATCATGAGACGTTTGCCGGGTTCTTTGTCACGAAGCTGCCGCATATGGTGGCGATGACGAAGGATATGAGTGAAGAGGAGGTGGGGAAGCTCCAAGCGCTGATGGTGGAGGGAATGAAGAAGCAGTGTCCTGAGGCGCCGGGGGCGTTGAAGGGGACAGCGCTCGTGGGTTTGGGGAGGAAGTAGCTACTGTCTCGGGGACGAACCATCTGTCCACATTAGCATGGGGGTCAGTCAACCTGGTCTCAGAGTCAAGACATAATAATGGCGTCCACGTCGATCGTTTCTGCGCAACTCGTGCTGGGCGGCTCTTACGGCATCCTGCCCGCTGGTCTCGATTGTCCACTCTGAGGCTGTAGCGGCGAAGCGCTGTACATGGTCAGCAAAACGTTGGCTGGGCCAGATACAGAAAGCGCGAAGTGGGTATCACTAAAGACAAAATGTGAGCGCCATCCAATTCAATGCAGCTGTACACAACCCCTTGGCATTCTTCACACTCGTACCCTTCACACCTCGTCGTCCTCATATATCTCCTCGGCCGGACTCTGTCGGTCCCCACTACCACCAAACGACCGATCCACCGCCCAGATCCACTCCCCCTTCTCCCTCTCATCCCTACAAGCAAATACCCACGCCTTGTCCGTGGCGTAGACAGCCCAGACCTCCATCCTTACATTCTCCCTTTGCAGCAGCTTCGCGACCTGCGGCTCCGCGTCGATGCGGGCGTGTGTGAGATTGAGGGCGGCGATCTCGTCGCCGTCGGAGGCATAGAGGTGTAGGTAGGGTTGGCGGAGCTCGGCGAAGCGGCGGATCCAGCGTGTGCCGGAAGCGTCTGGTGTCAAGAGCCAGCCGCTTTTGAGGACGCCGGGCGTTTTGGGGTGGTGGTCGACCGTGGCTGCAAGGCGGGCAGGCGATGTGGCAGTACCGTTGGTCGCTGCGCAGTCCTGCTCAGGCGTGCCCGTTTGAGAGCGCAACAGCATGATCTCGCTCGCGGAAGGCGCGATTTGCCAGAGCTCCAAGATCTTCGCAACCAACGTCTTCCGCCCTTCGTCAAGTTCCTCGCCCTCTGCTAGCGTAGACCGAGTAGGCGGCGCCAGAGAGTCTAGACTCAGTAGACCTCTCGCCGCCTCCACCTCCGCCACCCTCCTCTGCCGTTTCCGAAACGCAAGGAAATCTCTCACGAGCGACAGACCCCTCGGCGCCCACCCATTCAAGCCTTCCTCCCCAGAGACAAAGACACCCATAGTATCCATCTTCCACAAATCCCCCACTCGCTTCGCCGCATTCGGCTTGAGCGTGATGGAGAAGTTCCCCGCCGTCGAGTGCACGACGCGCTGATTATGCCACAGCTGCGCGAGCAGAGACGTCTGTCGAAACCATGTCCGCGGCCGCGTCTGCACGGCGAAGTCGAAAGTGAATTCCATCGGTTGCGTGACGCGAGAGGAGCGGACTTGCCATTTGAGGGAGAGCTGCACGCGGTACTTCTCCACTGTCGGCCGGTCGAGGAGGAGCGAGCCGTGCGCGCTCGAATCCCACTGCCCGATGAGCTTCACGCGCGTCGTTCCGTCAGGGTTGCTCCTGATCTGTGGCGGGCTGACGAGCGGCAAAGAGACATAGTGCTCCGTCGAAGCATTCAAAGCATCTTGAAGCGTGCCGGTGTTGTCGATCAAGCGCACGGCGCCTGCTTGGAAGCCCGTGACGTCCGACCACGGCAGCGATTCACCCGAGTTGTGCGTCAGGTTCAGTACCACCCGCCTCTGCAAGCCTTGGTGCAGCTGATACGCCCCCTGGTCCAACGTATTCCCTTGCACCACCTCGACCGGCGCGTAATCCCCTTCCTCCCCGATTTCCAGCACCTGCACACGTGCGAAGACATCATGTCGCTCCTCAACGTAGAACGCACTCTCCGGCAACCGACTCCCAAACCGCCTAATCTTGGGCCTCTCCCCAACTACCGCCCGCGACGCCTCACTCGAAGCATCTCGCATGTCGTCCCAACTAAGCAACTTATCCAGATGCATCGCCGTCACGCGCGCGAAGACACTCACCCTCAGACTCGCATCATGCGGCGCCTCGAGCGGCAAGCTCATCGAGTGCACGCTCCCGAACCTCACACTCCCTTCCCCGAAACCCGAGATCAGCGTCGTGGTCGTCGCTCCCTCCTCGCCACCCAATCCAGGAATGAACAGCTGCGCATGCACCTCGCTGCCCTCCCGCTCCGCGAATCCAACCAACTCATGCATGACCACATTGAACTTCAGCGTCTCCCTCGGCGCCTCAGCACTACTGGGCTCGAGGCTCAACCGCACAATCCCAACCACACTCATCGTGTACGGATTGACAACATCGAGACTGAAATCCTGCACCCTGCACTCGAACACCGCCGCAAGCGGAAGGTCCGCGTCGCCAACCCGACTATATTCCGGCATACATTGCGGATCCTCGAACGGGTTCTCCAGCCGGAAATGCCGCAAGTATTCCGGCCGGTCCATATAAGCCGCCATCTGCCTCATGACCTTGACCCTCGCGTGCAGCTTCTCCAGACTCCAGAGCCGAGCCACCGACCGCCCGAAATCAAGGACCCGGATGCCCAGACAAGGTTTGCGAGCTTCGTCCAGATGCGGGTCATTGCCTTCTTCCGCGCTGACGCCGTTGATGACGAGGTCGTACGTCGAGCTCGCCGTGTGCCCCATGTCGATGACGGTGTACTGGAACACGACGTCCTGTCCCATCTGCTGGCTCAGGACCTGTGCTTCTTTCAGCGTGCTGGCATTGCGGAGGATAGCAGCAGCCATGCCGATATACCGTTGCTGGCGCCAGTGCTGGAGGACGTGCCTGGCGAGGAAGACGTCGCGTTCCGTCAAGCCGCCTTTGCCCACTGGACGCATACCGGCGACGGCCTGACTCTTGCGTCTCGACGTCAGCGAGCTCTCGGACTTCCTTACTAGCGCCAACTCCCGCTCATGAGCGGCCTTTTGCTCCTTCAGCGTCTTCTCCATCTCGGCCTTCATGTCAGCAAGACCAGCCTCCATCTTCACCTTCTCCATCCTTAGCTCCTCGATTGCCGTGCTGCCCGCCTCTTCCGCTTGCAGCTTCTCCTCATACTCCGACTTCTGCCTATCAAGCTGCTCCTGCATCTCTTCCTTCACCCTCATCAGCTCCTCAGCCTGCTGCTCCTTTTGCTCAGTCTGCTGCACCACCTCACTCCCTTCCTCGCTCTCCCTCCTCGGCGTCGAGGGAATCGTAAGCGCAGTATCCAGGCTGAAATTGTCCAACGTCCCATCACTCAGATATTTCTCCCTTACCCCACCTACCATAGCATGACTGGTCACGCTCTCCTCGGTATCTGTGACATCGCCACTCCCCCCGCCGTTACTCCCCAGACCAGAAAAGTCCAGGATCCTACTCTCCGGCCTCGCTTTCCGCGTCGCGCGCACTTTTTGCAAATCATCAAACAGCACGTCCAGCTCGTCGTCCGTCAGATTCGTCATCTTATGCTGGTCAATCGAACCCAAAGACACAGAAACAGCTTCACGCCTAGCAAACGTCCAGTCGCTGTCGCGACCATGCTGACTGCGCCACAGCGGCGCCGAGATCTCGGCACCAGGGCTTCCCACATCGTCGTCCATTTCAGACATGGTGCGGCTGACGGAGCTGCTGGTACGTTCGTGGCCCATTGCCGGGCGCTTGATCGTAGGCGTAGGTGATGCGAGTTCGTCGGCTGTCACGCTATACTTCAGCAGACTGCCCGGTTGCTGCTCGAACGCCAGCGTGGATCGCTCTTCGCGGGCCTCCTGCGGGTGGTTGAAGCGGAAGATGTGGAAGTCGCCTAGTATCACGCGGTAGCCGGAGCGCAGCCGCTTCGGAACCTCGATCCTCACACCGTTGACCATGATGGCGGCACCGTCTTTAGGCACGACCGTGACAATCCCATCAACGTTCTCGAATGTGCAGTGATCGTGCAAGATCTTCGATCCATTGAGTCGTATGTCAGGAGTGGAGATGCGGTGTTGATGCTCCGGCTGTGCATCGTTATCGCCACTCTCGTGCGCCCGGCCGTTGGTCTCTTTCGCTTCCACATTCCCAACAGTAGTCGTCCCAGGCTTCAGATTGTAGAGTAGGCATTCTGCCAACAGGGGGTCGTCGCTGAGATTGACAAGGTGAGGCATCTTCTTCGGCGTGCTCAGGCCCACGAAGCCTTTCTCGATACTGATGCCCAAGTCTTCGAGCGCTTGCTCTCGCTCGCGGTGGATCGCCTCCGTCTTCTTCATCTTCTCCTCCCACGTCTGATTCACATCCTGGTACAACTTCTCGGACTGCGAGAGTTGCTCCGCGATCTCTGCCTTACTCACCCTCTTCACCGTCCCGTCGGCAGAAGTAAGCGAAACGAATTGCTGATCCAGCGGCGTGTCGGGCGCGTACTCTTCGCCTCCCACCATCCCTGCCCCAGTAGAGGTGCCGGAAGTGAGCTTCGACCGCAACTGCGCGAGCTCCTCCTTCAGCTCCCGAATCATTCTCGCATTCGGGTCTTCGTTCACAACGGCGTGGTTCTTGATCCGTTTCGCTGAGTCGGCATACCTCAACGTGGACAACGTCTCCTCGAAATTTATATCTGCCGGCGAGATGGCGGCGATCATAGCTGTCAGGCTATTGCCACCGAGACTGTCTTTCAGCAGCCAGGTGAGCACGCTGTCTCGGTAGGGTACCTGCATGCCTTTCTTCTTGCTGGCAGTCGTTGTGGCATCGCGATCAGCCAGCGCAGCGATGACACGGCCGAGGGTGGAGAGCGAGCGGTTGATCTCGGCACCTTCTTTCAGACGCGCTCCTGTTGCTCCAGTGGAAGTAGCGCGCTCGGAGCCTGCCAAGTCGACGAGTGATATCTTGGCCACTTTTTCGGTGGACATGTTGGTCTCGATATCATGCCGTTTCTGCGTGAGAGTCAAGGTGAAGACGGCATGTGAGCGAGAGGACGTCTCGTTCATATTCGTGGCCGCCACCGTCCGAGCCTTGTTGCCTTCGTCCATGAGGTGCTCGATCTCCATGAAATTTTGGACGACTAGTTTGGCAAGGTCCTCGACGTAGGGGCCTGTGGACGGGTGCTCCCGCACTTTGAGGTTGCCTTTGGTGCTCGGGTTCAGCAGGTCACGGACGCGCTCGTTGTAGATTTCCAGGTACGACACCTCGACAGTACTCGTCATGTTGGCGTCCTTCTCCACCGCACTCTCGATTCGCTCGAACATGTCGCGGCATATACGCGGGATCACACCCTCCTCCTCGCCATACCCCATCATGCTGTAGCTCTTGCCGGACCCGGTCTGGCCGTAGGCAAAAATGCAATTATTGTATCCTTGGAACGCATTGTCCAGCAGCGGCCTCCCCAGATCCCCGTGCAGGTCCTCTTGCCCGGCGAAGTGGGTGTCATCGTGGTTGAAGGACCAGTAGCTCTTGTCGAATGCGAACGTCTTGACGCCCTCGAGCGAGGCTTTGTGCGACGCCTTGGTCTTGCCGGTCGGCTCGGGGCCGGGCGGCGTGAGCACCGTCTGGGCATCGTGCATGGAAACGATGCATTTGGCATTGCGGTCGCGCTCCCGGTTGTTGAAGGGTCGGACGCGGACGACCACCTTGATGTTGCCCGCGCCGGGGGATGCCATGTTGGGTGTGTACTGGGGACTGCGTACTCTCTGCTAGCAATGCTTCATATGTCTGCCATCATCTTCCGCCCCATCAACTACCTCCTTCCTCGCACTTGACTTCACTCGCGATGCCAATGTTTGGGACACGCATGTGATCGACAGCGGAGACGCGCTGAAAGTCAATACTTTTTGCCTAAGGCATCTACAACTGGGATACCGGGACATGCTCGACGCCTCGAAGCCTGCGGTTTGCGGACTTGATCGGTATGCAGTCTATTGAGCTACGTAGTGATCTGGGATGTACATCCATTTTATCGGCATTTTGCGGGAGTTAAGAACAGACTCCACACTGCTCGCGAACATATTGCGCTCGACACCTCTCACCCACGTACACGCCGACTACGACGGTGAGTCTCCCACCCTCTGGGTCAACGTCCCATCAGTCCACCTGGCACACTTGTCCCCGTCGAAGGTAGTCCCGATCCTCGCTCCCCCAGCAGCCGTTCGTCTCTCCCATTCCGCTTCCTTTGGCCCCACCCTCTGTATCAACGTCCCATCAAGCCACCTGGCACGGTCGAACCTGTCTAACATTGCTGCGACCATCACTTTCTTAGCAGCCTTCCGCCTCTCCCTTTCCGCTTCCCGTGCTTCTCGTGCCACTGTCTCCGCATCCAGTTCCGCCTTCTTCCTGAGCATCTTGCGGTGTTGCCAAGCTGCGATTATTCCATCCGGCTCAGCCGTAGACTCATTTCTCTCCTCTGGAAGTGAACTCAATCGGGCCCATATGCGCTTGTGTTCCTCCGACGAGGAATTATATACTGCATCGAGGAGTCCTCCCGGCCCGTCCAGTTATGGGGAACGCCTTGACAGGCGCACGGGTAGCTCGGGTGGAAGGCGCACTGGCGACCGACGTGCTCGCGCGACGTGGACGTACCCCTGGGCTGTGGTCGTTGTGCGCGCGCCGAGTAAGTCGGCGGAGGTTCGTCGTAAGGCGGCGGACGCTCGTCGTTCAACATAATGAGCTCTGACTTCGTTGTTTGTGATCCTGTCTCAGAAACATCTCGCACTGTCAGTAGTCATGATATGCTGATGGACCCCAAGAGGACATTAGTCTTTGCAGCCACTAAATGAACCGTGAAGGTCGTCAAGTACTGGATGTGTCCATGGTAGCGTCATGGCGGGACCAATAGTTGGGCGGAGCTCATCGTGATCAGCTCGTCGCAGCCTCGCCTGCGCGGATGATCCCGTACGAAACGGCAGGCGTACGATAGTAAGAGTATCGTGATGGTTATGGAGATGGTGTGGTTGGGACTCGTATTCAGAGTGCAGTCCCGCAGTACTGGCCTCAGGCAGCAGTCGCCTTGTGTCAAACCTCCTCAACTTCACCACATCATCCTCACATAGCCGTGTATATACCAGCCGATAGATCATTTGCGGAGTCGTTCCTTGCATGGGTGGTAGCGGGCGTTAGGTTTCTGATATGCTCTGGTTGCTACGACGCCAACACCACAGTCCCTACCCTGAAAGAGAGCTTGACGCATCCCCCTGACGCCCAGCCTTGAACCGGTAGCAGATATCACGACACGGCAGCATCGAATTGCTCTCATGGCCGACGAGATGTTCCGTGCACCCCTCCACCGCGGTATGCGCACTCTGGACCGCTCAAAATTCCAGAAGACAGTCCCCCTCAAAGCGGCCAGGGTCTTCGACAACAAGAATATCTCCAAGATCCGCTCGGCGCTCGAACGGAGTAAAGATGCGCTGCAGCAGGATCGCCTTGGGAGTGTGCATTCTGATCCGGATCCCGAGCGTGCAAAGGCCGGCAAGAAGTGCATCCTACTGCGACCAGAGGTGGTGGCAAACCCGCAGGAACCGTCTGGCGCTGAAACGAACGGATGCGGCGTCCATCCTGCCTGGCCGTATTCCCCGACCGTGACGGAGCTGGTCCAGCAGCAGCTGATCGAGACCGTGCCTTTCAGTTTGCAGCTGGATTACGCATACTGGACTTACCACGACATCATCTCCGCCATCCTGCCCGAGGAGGCGCAGGACGAGATTCCTTCTGGGTTCTCGCAGGTCGGACATGTCGCGCACCTTAACCTCCGGGACGAGTATCTGCAGTACAAGAAGTTGATTGCGGAGATTCTCATGGACAAAAACGCGGGCGTCAAGACGGTGATTAACAAGATCGACGATGTGGGCGAAGAGAACGAGTTCCGGACTTTCAGGTACGAGGTTCTGGCTGGGCCGGACGACCTGAATGTCGTAATCAGTGAGGAGAACTGCACGTTCAAGTTTGACTACAGCAAGGTGTACTGGAACACCCGATTGAACACCGAGCACCAACGTATGGTCTCTCTCTTCAAGGAGGGAGAAGCGGTCTGCGATGTCATGGCCGGGATTGGACCTTTTGCTGTGCCCGCGGGCAAGAAAAGTGTGTTCGTCTGGGCGAACGATCTGAACCCAGATAGTCATGCTAGTCTGGATGATGCCGTGGCGAGGAACAAAGTTGCCGACTACGTCCGCCCATTCAACGAGGATGGACGGAAGTTCATTAAGACCGCAACCGCTGAGCTAGCTCGGATTGACCACTCGGTGAAGATTATGAGCAAGTCTTCGAAGAGGGATTCGAAGACCGCGAAGCCTCAGGTACTACGCACACTGCACCAACCCAGAACCTTTCAACACTTCGTCCTCAACCTCCCCGCCTCAGCGCTCACTTTCTTGCCTTCCTTCATCGGCCTCTACCCCGCTGCCCTACGCTCGGAGCTTCCGGAGTATTTCGAGATGCCATTAGTGCACGTTTACTGCTTCTCCACCAAAAGCGACGACAACGTTGCGGAGGGCGTGCAGATCTGCGAGGAGATCGGTGGGCAGATCGGGTATGCCGGGATGAGGTTTGGGAAGGTGGATGAAGATGGGGAGGGAGCGGTGGAGGTTTTCGATGTGAGGGACGTGGCGCCTAAGAAGAGGATGTTTTGCGCGACGTTTAGGTTGCCGAGGGAGGTTGCTTTTCGGGAGACGTAGGGCATGATACGGAGTGAACACACGACTTCCTTCAAACCCGCTGGGCGTTCATTCTCGCGCCTCACCGGATTATCGATTGAACGAGGAGCGTACCACGATCAGTCACCTCCGCGGTGGGTGTTAATACGCGGGCAATTGAGTGGCACTCGCTGGGACGATGAGCGAGATTCGAACTACGAGACTCGCAGACTCGGAAGTCCAAGACGAGGCGGGCTTTGCTTCAAGACGAGCTGGACAACCCGGATAGGGCACGGCGCCTGATGTTCATCGAACATGTTAGAAGCGTGTTCTATACGTACCGGCAGCGAACGTACGAACTCCCTACGCATGACCGTTTTTCGTCGCCGCCTTCTCGATACGCTTCCCCACCTCGTCAAATCTGGACAACTCGCCCGTCCATAGCGCATCCTGTAACGCTCTCGCGATGAGCATGACTCTCTGGCCCGTCTCCATCGGCAGCGGCACCGGTTTGTCGTGCAAAATTGCGTCCACGAACTCGTTCGCCTCGGTCACGAAAGCCATCTCAAATCTCTGCCAATACTCCGGCTGCACCTCGTGGGTCATACCACGCTTGTCAGCCAGAACGACGTTGTTCATCCTGGGCACAAGGTTGACTGAGATCTTGCCCTCCGTGCCCGTCACCTCGGTCGAGACGTCGTGGCCGTGGACCTGTGTGCGGGAGCAGTGGAAGTAGGCGATCTTGCCACCCCAGAACTCGACGATGCCGACGGCGTTGTCCACGTCGTTGCTGGCTTTCAGCTCGGGATGGTGGTGTAGCGTGCCGACACCCCAGCACGCTTTTGGGACTAGGTCGCTAAGGTACCAGAGCGTGAGGTCGATATCGTGTATCGCACAGTCGACGAATATCCCTCCATTGCGAGACGCAAGAAGCTGACTTGGAATAAATTACGTACTTGACGAAGAAGCCCGTGGTGTCGAGGAGATCGCAGGTCTGAGACCTGACCATGAACGGCGACCCGATCGCCCCTTCCTGCAGAATCTTGACCGCAGCATCTCTATACGAAGCGTCGAAGCGCCTCGAGAAGCCAGCCATGACTTTCAACCCCGGGTAGCCCTTGGCGGCATCGATGACGGACTGCGCCTATACTCCTGTACGCGTGAGTTTCTCGCTTCCTCCCAAGCAAAGCTGCATACGTACTTCCTCGAGATCGGTGCTGAGCGGCTTCTCGCACAGCACGTGCTTGCCCTTGACCATCGCCGCGAGCGTCTGACTGGCATGGACATCCGTGCTCGTCGAGATCCACACGGCTTGCAGGCCCGGCTGCTCCAGCATCTTGTCGTAGTCATCGTACAGCTTGATGCCGAAGGCCTTGTACTCTTCGTTCTGCTGCGCCCACTCGATTTCGTGCGGCCGGTTGGTGCATACTGCTACTACCTACTGAGGAGGATTGTTAGCTTGGATGGCGACACTTGCCGGTTGTCTACGTACCTGCGCACGTGGCCTGCGATGGAGCAGCGTGTGGACGTGTCTCTTGCCCATGCGACCAAGGCCGACGACTGCAATTTGAACACGGTCCATGGTGAAATGCGTGGAGTGGTCGTCTACTCAAGTCAACGTGCATGCGATTCAGCGAGCTCTCTCGGCCTTCAACGGGCTCTATAGGCGCATTAAAGCTACATGTAGCTCGAGCTTCCGGGGACGGTTGCTTCCTTTGCGGGCAAGATTGCCTTGTGCGTCTGATGAGGAAGTCTGTACGGAAATAATTACCTCGATCGCTGAGACAGTCACGATTTGTGTGGTCGGCTTGAAAGGAGATCCACGTTGAACCGTTGGCATTTATCAGCGAAGAGCATGCTTCCGAGCGAATGGGTCAGTGACTATATAGTTGCAAACAATAAGCCAGACTCCTGATATAAGCGATTACACTCCCACCAGCACCACAGACGGAAAGGACTCGACCCCGAACACTCACGACGCGGACGTCGCCGGCGCAGCCGTATAAGTCGTACTCACACCCGCCGGCCGACTCGCCACCTGCCCGTCCGACCCGCCTTCGGGCGTCTGCGTGCCCAAGACCTTGGTCATCAGATCGCACGTTCCGCCCCCGTAATTCACTGCCACGCACCCGGCGGTGGTGTCACATTGCGTCAAGCAATCCGGGAAAGAGATCTGCGTCTGGCGATTGGCAATGTCGCCGAGGTAGCTCTTGCCTTGCTGGACGATGAAGTAGTTGTCGTAGTCATCGTAGCAGGTGACGGAGGCGGAGAGGAAGTCGATGTTGTCGCAGGAGGGGATGCTGATCGCTGTTGGTGATGGAGATGTCGAGGAACCGGTCGACGAGTCGCTTGGAGTCTCCGATGTAACTGAAGCCGGCGGTGTGGTAGAAGGGGATTGCACGTCCGTGTTCGAGATGCTTGTCGAGGACGCAGTGGATGTCGCGGTAGTACTAGTAGCCGAAGCGGACGAGGCCGGGATTGTGCTCACTGCCGAGTTGCCTACCGAAATTGTTGAAGAGGACATGGGCGCTGGTCCTCTCATCGACGAGCTTAGAGACGCCGCCTTGGAGAACGCAGTCGATGCTGAGCTCGAAGTACTGATTATGTGAGAAGTCGTCCCAAGAACCGAACTGAAGCTGGCGCTAGGTTGCGTGGATGAGGAGACGGGGCCGGAGTGTGATGCAGTCGATGTAGGCATGCTGGATGGAGCAAGCGAAGAGGAGGATTGTGCCGTTGCCGCGGTGCCAGAGGTACCAGTGCTCGACGTGATCATACTCGAAACGAGAGAGGAACTGGACGATCCACTGCTGTAGCCGCCGAACCGCTTGCTATTGTACGCAACAAGCCCGCCGACCGAAGCAACGGAACTCTGCACTGAGCTGAACAGGCTACAATCACCGTCCACCAAGCTGATGGCTTCACAGGATGGGATACCGGTACAATCCTGCAGACATTGGTCGAGGCTCAAGCCGGCGAGCGCTGGCTCGTATGCAAAACTCTGTCGTCGTACCATACCGCCGGGCAAATAGATGACCTGGCCTTGAAGAGTCACATCGCAGGATACGGTGTACTCGGTGCCAGCCTTGGTGTACGGGTGTCCGCAGAAGTTTGCTGTCGCCGACGTTGGGGAGGTAGGCGTGCCGCCTGGCGAGGAGATTTGCGTTACGTTCGCGCCGAAGGAGAACGGTGTCACGCAGACGGGTACCGTGATAACAACGACTGTACGGCTGGTGTCAGTCGCGCCGCGTGGCTGTAACGAGGTGTGCTGTACCTGGTGAGTCTTGCTGAGCGAGTGCTGCTCCAAGAGCCGTCAAGCCCATAAACCACGCTGCCTTCGTCATGGCAATCGACAACCCCGTGCTGTTGCAACTCAGGGTGGCAGCGGGTCGCGCGTCGCAGTTCAGGTGTCGCCGGACCATAACAGACCTGCATTCCAGAAGCAAGGCTGAGCACGTGGAAAGCAGCGCCACGCTGACGCGCGCTTTCGCGCATGAGAAGTATAGCTCCTCCTCCGAGATACCGTAGTCCACAGCAAGAGGCTCACGCTGCCTGCTGATGCTCAACAGCGCGTATATGCGATCCCTCGGGTCCGCGCACTTCGCCATATGGTAGACCTGCAAGTTCTGAAGCAGGGATCTCTGTCGCAGCTCCGCCTTCTCAAGCGCAGGGGCGCGGCGGAGCAGGTCCGTCTCCAACAATGCTCGCTCGAACCGATCGCCTCGGATGGCGTGACCGCCGATGCAGATGTACAGGTTGCGAGGCGCCTTGTGGTACGCTTCCTGGATTACCCACCGCCGGGAATACCAAGGCCGACGTAGCAGCTGCATCATCACGGCGTAATCCTGGGCGTGGAAGCGTGTCTTGTGACCTAATAACCTCCGACAATTCCACGCTTCCGGGTCCAGCTCTTATTCTTCGTAGTATTCAACGACATCACAAAGCTTGATGAGGAAGAGCCGCAGGTCACGTGACTCAAAAAGGTATTTGCCTCCAAGAGAGCCACAATAGGGGTTTCAATCTCATGCGCATACACAAGCATGCAGCTCACTGCTATGCACGATCGTCAGCCAGCTATAAGCGCCTTGTATCATCCTTACCACAGTGCGTTACAAGATCCACTTTAAGGTCGTCGCTGATTCTCGCCTGCAGAGGCTGGCGTGAAGGCCGATCAGACCCCGAAGAGACGTGGTGGTAGGGTGGCATGTAGGGCGGCATGTAGGGCGGCCTCAGAATGCCGTTCACATTGACCAAGAGTAGGCTCGCTTGAACCACAGTGGAAATCATCTCATTATCATCTTGCGTTCAGTCCTCAACACTCACCCCAGCGTCGCCACCCTCCTTCGCACTTTGCTCCTGCGTCTTCGTGTCCTCGCTCGAGCCAATGTCCAAACCTTCCACGCCCTTGGCAGCCGTCCGTTCGTCCTCACCCTCCGTAGATCCCACCACATCGCCCGCTTCCTCCTTGCTCTCGACATCCGCTCCACCCTGACCCTCTCCCTCCTCTGCTTCTTGCGAAACACTTGGCGCCTCCGCCTTCGGCTCAGCCTGTTGCGCTGGCGTGGCACTGCCCGAGTGTATCCTACTTGCAGGCGCAGACAGGTGGTCGATGGACGGATGCTGCGGTTTCAGACCCTCTTTCGCGGCGTTGATACTCTGTTCCTTTTCCGCGGGCGCCGAGTCCATCGTCTCTGGCTTCGGTGGTTCATCAATCACACTGGCAGTTGTCGGGTCGTTATTCTCAGGTTTGCTGTCGCTTGCCGCAGCGCCGGATAGAGGTCGGATCTTGGACTCGTCCACGCCCGGTGCGGGTGCTTTGCTCACTCCGCCGGGTTGTCGGCTGACATTTGCCGCCCCGCCCGTCGCCGTGGGGTTGACAGGGAGCGGAGGCGCGATATTCACGCCGGTCTGCCCACCCGGCGGAGCAGCATTGTTCGCTGGGACTGGCCCAATATTCTCCTTCAGCTCGCCGAACTCATTCCACTCCTCGATCTCATCCAAGTCCTACATCCACAGTCAGCCCGCTCCCCCGACTCCAACATACTCGCCCGCCTACTTACATACCCCGATCACATACCCCTCCCTCACCAAGCCAGGTAACTTGCGCTTCCCCGCCCTACGCTGCCATAGTTTCCGCGCCTTCTCGTCGGTGGCGGTGTCGATGGCTTGGAAGGGGATCTTGTTCGCTTTGAGGATGGTTTCCATGCGGGAGGTGGCGGTGATGATGTGCGAGGAGCCGGCGGTGAGGGAGGTGTAGAGGAAGAGGCGGGGGTCGGATTCGAGGGAGGAGAGATCGATGGGTGTCGCCATGGTGCAGTGATGTGGTGGTGTAGTTGATTGTAGTTGATTGCTTGTCTTGAAGCTGTTGCTGTTTATGAGCTCCGAACGAGGTTAGACCCAGAGTGACCTCGTTGACCTTCAGACGACAAGATAACGAGACCATGAATATTCTCAGAGGCCTTTCAAATACTCAACTACATATACTCTCGCAAGCCGCTCCGTGATAGTAGGCGTCACCAGTATGCACATACACCTTCCACCGCCCTGGGACGTATCGTGGTATACATCTGGTAGAGCCTCGGCTAATATACGAACCATCCGATGAACTTCATCCAGCCATCGCAGGTAGGTATATACCATATATCCCTTCATCAGCCTCTTCATTCCCCCCTTCTTCTCCTACGGATCATCCTCAGGCAGGTCAGATGGAGGAGCCATCTCCAGCACCTCACTGGCTCCGCCATTACGCCAGCAAAGGATATGAGTGGCAAAAACTTGCCCGTTCCCAAAATGGCCATACTACGCGGTACTACCGGCCTCTAGGTCTCGTCGAGTCCACCTTCGACTCCGACGGCAGATATTGGGAGGGCCGGGCGGACATCAATCTCATGCTGGAACTGGAAATCAAGTCTGCCGTGCACAAGTCCGAGCTGAGAAGGAGGATTTTGTTAGCTTGGACCTGTCTACGATGTCAACATTGGCTGTTACAGGCGAAAGCCTTGGCTGGTAGTGATATGGCTGCAAATCCGAACAAGCCCCGAGACGATGTCCTCTTCGCCATCGACGTCCCAAGTACCGTGGAAGATGCTATTGGAGAAGCGGGGCGCCACCTTGTGCATCTGAGCGAACACTATGATGAAGTTGGCTGGACGGACTTTTGGCTGCATTGTCAGAACACCCCTCGTGTCGTCGATCCGGAAAGAGCGTTGGCTAAGATGTTCATCTTGCCTCTTAACTCTCGAGCGAACACCAAGGACACATCTACCCTCCGTATTCTGACCATCGGCGCACACCACATCTGGGACGGCCTGGCGACATATGTGTGGATGCGTGACTTTGTCCATCTACTCAACAGAACGCCGCAGCAGCTTGAGGAGCAATTGCAGACTCTACTAGAACCCGAGGGAGTGGAAGCTCGGTTGCCACTCCCACAAGAAGCCCTCTACCCTCCCATCTCCCCCGGCTCACATAGTCACGCGCGACAACGCTGGTTCTGGCTCCTCACCCGCATCCTCCGCCACGTCCGCACTCCGCTCCCAGCCGGCTTCGCCAACCCTCTTCAGCGCCCAAAACCCTTACAACCCACCCCGCTCTCCCCGACCTACGCCGCGATCCTGGACTACTCCTACCTCCCACCCCTCAATACCGTCACCTGCGCCGTCGCTATCAAGCAACGTCCCACCCGCCACCTCCACCGCCTCTGCCGCGAAGTCAAAGCAAGCATAGGGGCCGGCTGTTTCGCCCTTGCCGCCCTGGTCATGATGGAGATGCACGAGCTCCTGCGCCCGGAAATCCCGCTCAAGGAACGCAAACCTTTCATCTCCGGTTTCCCGCTCAACCCCCGAGCCTTCTTCAACCACCACGTCGACCCGGATAGCTGTATGCTGGCTTTCTGCGACGGCATCACGCTTCCTTTCCTGCCCTCGTCTCTACCGCTAGACGGCCGACTCAGGCTTCTGATACGGCAAGCTCATCGCCAGCTGGCTGCATATCAGAAAAGGACTCGCCCAGCGGAAGCAGAGGCGGAAGCGCAGTATATGTCCAGTCGTGGCGCGGGCCGCGTGCTCGCGAATCAATACATCGGCAGTGTCGAGCGCGCGGACCAGCAGTTATCCGAAGCCTTACGAACGGGCATGAATCCACAGGGTGCGTACGCTATGCAACCTAATCTCTCCCGTCAGACCTGTGGAGTCAGTTCGGTGGGTAATCGGTCTTCGGTTATCAAGGCTGGGGTGTACGACGTCCATGACGAGACACGGATGACGGAGCAGGAGGGCTTTGTGGCGGACTTCCGATCTATCAACGCGGGTGTTCGGGCCCGGGAAAGCGAGTTCCTGGTCGGGATTGGTGGCTCGGATGAAGGGTTGTGGGTGAACGTCAGTATCGATGCGTCCAGTATTGACCTAGGACTTGTGCAGGTCTGGAAGGAGAAGATGGAACATGTTCTCGACGAGGATGTTGGTGCAAAAACCAAGTTATGATACAACAGACATCAACGTAGTACTCTTAAACAGCTCAAAAGCTCGCTTCCTTATCGCTCTCGGCGTCAAACATCCCCTGCCACACCAAGCAGGCCTCGGGTATATCCGTGCACACTCTAGGCGTCTCTCTCAGCTTCCGCGTTACCACCGCGCCCGCCAGCGCAGTGGCAGCGAGGACCGCCCACAATGACCCGTTGACGACCTGCATCGAATAGGCATCGGACAAGTAGTAGCTGATACCACTGACACCAACAGCCAAAGCTTTGAACAACTTCGCGATAGAGAGGACTCCAATCGTCGTCCCAGTCGACTGCGCGTCCGGCGCGGCTGAAAGGATGAGCAGCAGAACCAGCACCTGCGCGGCGCCAGCGATAGTCGCTTTTACGAGCATGGCGACCGTGCTGAAGAAAGCGGCTACAGCGGGTGGAACGCCAGTGCAGCTAACGACTAGTCCAGCTAGCGGTATGATCGTATACAGCACCGGAAACGACCACGACATCCTGCGGTACATCTTCAGCAGGCCGACTCGCTCGATAACACGCGGGACGAACTTGAGTATCCGTCCGGCGGCGCAGAAGGCTATGACGAGCTTGATGGTGCCGAGCCAGGAACACGATAAGCCGAGGCCACCATTATGGGAGGGCGTGTGGCTGATGTGCGGGAGTAGGAGGTCGAAGGCGGTGGAGTGGAGCGAGAGAGTGGCGAAGGAGGCGAGGAGGACGAGGACCGAGGGTGCGGTGAGCAGTTGGGTGGTGGTTAGGCGGGAGGGGAGCGGCGTTGCGGCCTGGTCTTTCAGCGCCTCGGCGAGGGTGAGGGAGTCGTCGGAGGAGTTGGGTAGCGATCGGCCCAGGAAGGCTGCTTTCTCGCAGTCGTGAGATTCCTCGTGTGCAACTGTATGGCTGGATTCATTCGGAAGAGTCTGCGTCTACGTCAGCGAGTCACAGTATCCTGATGAATGGCCGTCCAATCGTACCTCTTCAAGCAACAGAGCCTCCGCCAGCGCGATCATGCCAACCAAGCTCGCGCACGCCAACTGTCCGCTCAGTCCCGGATAGGTCTCCAACAGCTCCAATCCCTGCCGTTCGCTCAAGCGACGGATACTGTTCGCCGCCAACGGCCCAAGACTCCCGCAGAAAGCGATCATGGGCAATCTCGCCACAACCTGTGCCCTGCCTTTGCTCCCTTGCGTGACATCTGCCAGCATCGCCAGGCCAGCGATGGTGACAGCCGCGCTGATGGCGCCCGCCGTGAACCGCAAAAGAGCGAATGCGATGAATGTCGTCGCAAAGCCCATCGATATACAGCACACCACCATCCCGGCCAGCCCAATAAGCGCTACCGTCCTTCTTCCCAGCCGATCGGCGGACCAGCCCCAGACTACGCCCGCGGAGCTTCCGGCAAAGTACGCGCACTCGAAGATGCTGCGTAAGAACGAGGCGTCCATGTTCATGCAGCCGGTTGCGGAAGGTACGAGGACAGCGACTTGCGCTGAGAGCGAACTGGCCATAATGGCTTCGGCCAGGAAGAGTAGGTAAATCATGGTGAGGTTGCGTGTTCGGAGGGGTGGATGTGTTGGTCCAGCAGCAGCGTCCTCCGTGTCGTCTTCACATGGGTCCATATCGGTCTCGAGTGGAGGGGCATCCAGTCGTTCCAGCTGATCTGCTTTCTCCAGCTCTTTGATCGAAATGAGCGACCTGTGTCTCTTATGAGAGCCGAACATCCTGCCCGAGTCTCGCGCAGCAGACAGGCGGCGACCTTCTCCAAGTAGGCAATATGAAAGCGAAAGTGCCACCGCGAAACAGCGCCCTGCGCCGCCCTCTCGATGGGAGGAATGAGTGTGTAAGGTGGTCAACGAGCGGATAGTCATACAGACTGGGAATGAGCGACGAGAAGGACAGTGTTTCCAGCACACCCTGCTGCTGTTGCTGCGACGCGCTGGAGCAAGGAGACGACGGACTCACGAAGGAGAAGAGGAAGAGATGAGGACCTACCGGTACCTTATTATGCCCCTCATCGCGAAGGTGTTTGATGGTGCGGTGGTGCGACAGATAGATGAGGTCTGGTCTAAGTGTGAAGCTCTAGCGTGTCGACGAGCGGGTGTACATTTAGTAAGGTATCTATCTACAATTTTATAATGAATATACAAGTACTCGATATTCAAGCGCGTTGCATGCTCTCGTGAACGATATTCTGTATTCTCGAAGGTGCATCGACTCTGAGAACGTCGAATCCGTTGCCTTCACAGGTTGCGATGTTATAATACAGACAGTCGTACATCACACATTTGAACCCTCGATAGGTTGGTGGTGAAAGGCGAGCGTCAACGCCCTAAGCGCCATGCTCATCGGCCAGCTACAGAAACGCCTCGCAGTTCCGACTGACGCTCGTCTCGATATCGGTCCAGCCTGGTCTGCCCATACGCCAGAGCATTTCTTCCACCTTCCACGCCTCCTTGAAGACCGTCAGATCTACTCCAAGATCGCTCACGTCGCCCTCAATACCTTTGTCCGGAAAAAGACCTCGGAGTAGCTGCAGCACTGAATTGATGCTGTATGCCCTCTCGACTGCAATGATCCTTTGACCACGCACGTGCGGGAGTATAAGTGCAGCGACGTGTGAGAGTGCTGAGTCTTGGACATCGACTCACGGAGGCCCTTCCCATCTGGCGCGAGAATCATATGAATCAGCGACCGGGTGAACCAGTAATCCAACGCCAGGCGCGTGCCGTAACGATAATAAGCTCTGCCCTGCCCCGAAGAGCGAGAAGATTGCGGGATCGTGTTCGTCTGCCGAGTCTACCCAGATCCTTCGTAAGGCGTGCCGTACCGTGCTTGAAAGGAGACGGTGTCGTTACGCTGCCTGATGCGCTGCTGGGGCGGGCTACACCTCTCTTACGTCCATTCCGCTTACGCGGAACGAAAGAGGTTGGACCGTCAGATCGATTCTGCGAGTGTGATGGCTGCCATGGGTGGATCTCGCAACGTATTGCTGAAGAGTGCGACGGAGTGGAAGATGGAAGGCAAGACGAAGACTCGGCAATAGCCGCCATCATGACTCAGCAACCCAAACATTCACCATGTCTCGTGCCACATACCGAAGATCGAAACGATTTGAGCGATTCAACCACAGAGACGGTATGGCTCTGATGGCACAGTATATCGATATACCACCTCTCATTCCGTAGGAAACTGCAGCTTCTCCGCCGGATGCTCCGCGCTCCCATTGAGTGCTTTCCCTTTCAGCACAGCCTGCATCAACCGCTCCAGCCTCTGAACAGCCTCGTCGCCGATCTGATAATGCACCACCAGCCGTCCCCCCAACAGCCTCAAGCCGACCTTCTCGCCCTCCTCAACGAAGTCCTTGACGCTGATACCCGCAGCGTCGAGATCAAACCAGACCATATTCGTCTCCACCGGGTTCGCCGTCTGGCCGCCGTAGCTCTCCCATAATTTCGCAATCTCTCGTGCCCGGTCGTGAGAAGCCGTGAGCTTGCCGCCTAAGAACGTATCCTCCACCGCTACCCGCGCCGCGGCCGTGACAACACCGGCTTGCCGCAAGCCACCGCCAATTGACTTCCGGATCCACCTCGCGCGCTCGCAGAACTTCTTCGTGCCGGCGATGATACTGCCGATGGGTGCACCTAGACCTTTCGAGAAGCAGAGGGATATGCTGTCGAAGCACGCACAGTACTCCTTCAGGCTCCCTGCTCCTGCGGCGACGGCCTCCCATAGCCGTGCACCGTCCAAATGCATCAGTATCTCATTCTCGCGCGCCCACTCCGATATCCGTTGGCACTCTTCAAGTGGTAAAACCATCCCCGCCAGCGTATTCTCCAGACTTATAAGCTTGGTGGGACACGCGTGCACATCGCTGCTGATGACGCACTGCTTCTTCACGTCCTCCAGCGTCACGTATCGTCCGTTCTTCGGGAAGACGGGCTTGATCAGTGCTCCGCATAAGCTGGCCACGCCTCCCGCTTCCCACTCTATGATGTGTGACCTGTGATCTGTGACTACACTGTGCGGGGGCGCGAGGAGCTGTGTTCGTATCGAGACCTGGTTGCCCATTGTGCCGCTCAGGACTAGGAGTGCTGCCTCTTTGCCCGTGAGATCTGCAATGAACGACTCGAGGTCGTTGGTGGTTGGGTCGAGTTGGAAGACATCGTCGAGCAGTGAAGTAGAGGCGATGGCGTTGAGCATGCGGGTCGTGGGCGTGGTGACTACATCGCCTGTAACATATGGCTCCGTCAGATCAGCCAATTCGAAGCTGCTCGCCTGGGGGTATGCTCACTGCGGAAGTCAAAGGCTGCCGGCCCGGGCTGCGACCAATTATTGACCTCGACCTTGCCGTTCGCGAGATGGTGTGCTTCTTTCTCGACACTCCGCTGTGCCATTGCGGGCTCGGCGTTGCTAGGCATGGTGTGCAATGCACTCCTAGAGACTTGGGGGTGTGGTAGAAGAATAGGAAGCCGAAGGTTCAGAGGACGAAAAGACAGCACGATACTTGACCTGGACACCGCAGTCCTAGCAAACATCGAGGACCTCGAAATGCTACGCCTTATTATGTACGTGTGCAGTTGCTCCGATAGCCGGGAGACCTGCAGAACTCATGGCTGGTGAGGTTGCGGGTGCGGCGGAAAACCACAAGCTAGTGCCGAAAAGGGAAGGTCGTTATTGGACGAGCAGCTCAATATGAGTGGCAATAAGATGGAAGCAGTATACATTTCAATCCCTCCCTAGCACCGCCTTCATAACCCTCAGCACCGCTTCCTCGCAATCCTCCCGCATCCCCATGCTCCGCCAACAAACCGTCCGGTCCGGCCTCATCAGCACACAGCCATCCTCCTCGATCTCTCGTCTCCGAGCCCAATCGCCATAGACGTCCTCCCAATCTTCAGTCCAGCCGACGCTATACGCCCTGATCTCCACACCAAGGTCTTTGGCAGCTCGAGCTGCCGCCTCCTTCCACGCTTCGCCGCCCACGCCCGTGATCAGACTGAACACTCCATGGCCTGCCAGATCAACCGTGGACATGTTGTCCTGGTTCGGTACTCGCTTATTGATCCAAGCATGCGGCAATCTCGAGCCCGGGTAAGTCGAGGCCTGATACTGCAGTACCGGGTCTTCAGGCGGTGGTCGCCTTGCCTCCTTCTCATCCTTGAGATACACCGCCTCAGACTCGTACCGCTGATTCATCTCAATCCCGATCCCGCCGAACTCGTGTTCAGTATATGCGATCTGCTCCCTAAGCCTTTGCCTCCGCTTCTGCCCAGCTTCCGTCGGCGCCGAGAGCTCAGCGTGCTGCCGTTTCCGCTCCTCAACATCCGACGGCATCATGCCCAGTGCTTCCCATGCGCCAACATGGTCCCGCAAGCCTTGATTTGCGCGTCTAATTACCCCTTCGCCGATCGGCTGTCTCTCGCCAGAATAGCTGTTTAGCAATGTTGGACTCGCGAGCTCCTTCTCAGCATACGCGATCTTCCACGCCAGATTGAAAGCGTCCTGCACGCACGTATTACTACCTAGTCCGTTGAGCGGAGGGTGACGGTGCACGGCATCGCCCATGCAGAAGATATTGCCGTCGCTGTACCGCTCCGCCACGATCTCGTTGATGTACCACTTCGAGACGTCCAAGATCTTGACCGGGACCTCATCATCCCCAACGAACTGCCGTATGCGCTTCATGTACTCCTCATTCGACGGCCGGACTCTGAGATCCGAGAAACCGGGCTCCGGAAAAATGATGAACATCCACTCGTGCCACGACTTGACCATCCGGTTGATGCAGACCCAGCCCCATGGCGGGTGCTCAATCTCTGGCTGCATAATCCAGTGTAGGTTGCCTGTGCGGTATTTCATGTACTTCTCCAGATCGGCTTCCACCAGGATATTGATCGCCAACCCCTGGCCAGGCTCCTTGATCAACGGGATGTCCAGCTGTCGTATGATATTACTGCGCGCACCGTCGCAGCCAAAAAGGTACTTCGACCGGATCCGGTACGTCTGCCCGGTAATATTATCCGTAATCGTCGACGTGATCGGTCCGTCCGGAGCATCTCTCTCAAACTTCACGAAAGTAGTATCGAACCGCATCTTCCACCCCTTGACAATCGCATGCTTGACCAGTATCGGCTCCAACAGCGTCTGCGGCACATCCACATGCCGGCACGGACTCGCCGCATCATACTCGCCCCTCCGATGCGGCTGGTTGCCCCACGAGTGGATGCGCGCGTACTCCACGCCGGCCATGTCGTGGCACCAGCGCGTATGCTCCATATGGCTCTGCGGCGTCGCGACGCCGAGGACCTCCTGCTCGAGGCCGATGTCGCGCAGGCATTCCAGGGCGGCCGGGTTCGTGATGTGGGCGCGGGGTTCTTTGGCCGTGCCGGGGGCGGTGGAGAGCATGATGCCGGTGAGACCGTGGCTGGCGAGGAAGCAGGCGAGGGCTGAGCCGGCGGGACCGGCGCCGACGATTAGGAAGGGCGTCTCGATGGGTGGTCCTTCTGTGGGTGGTGGCGAGTTGCCGTTGGGCTGGGTGGTGGTGGTACCGTTGGCTGCCATGGTGATGGAGTGCTTGATGCGAATCTAGATGCAGTCTTTCTATGTGCAATGCCAGAGTCCAGTAGAAGTCGTTGCTCGGTGGTGATAAGATCAATGATGCACACGCCTCTTCCAATGATGTCGCTGACGTTCGTGCTGATGGCGAGAGGACAAAAGGAAAGCTGACGACCCGCACGAGAGGTTATATCTGCACTTCAATGGTACAGGCACCAAGGTGAATGATAGGAGTGTACGAACCTACAAGGCACGCGTTGGATAAGCATTGGAAATGCAAGCGTCGAAGAGTGTTGGACGCCAATGCTGCTCGTCATCTGCCTAGACTGCTTGCCGCAGTGGGGAAGCCGTGCGTGTGGCGGAGAACATGCAGGTACGCTAGGAGCTCTAGGCCACCACGACGAGAAAACCACGCTCTACATGCTCCTCTTCTGGTGTTCATGGTACATATATATGTGATAGCAATACAGACGCTCAAGCTATCGTACACCGACCCTACACCCGCGCAGTCTACGCCCTATTAGTAGAACTTCATCGGGCACCCCTCCTCCACCGCCTTCGTCTTCTGCGTCACGATCTCCCGCGTGAGCTTCATCAACTGCTCGCCCAGCTCCTCGTTCTGCGCCAGCTCGCTGCCCGGCTCAATGGCCGCGGGCGGGCAGATGTACTGTCCAGCCTTCTCGGTGGTCGTGGCGGCGAACCTGCAGAGAACACATCAGTACCGTGCACTACCAAGAAGCTTCAACGGCCGAGACTTACATAGTCGACACGCAACCCTCAAACTGATCCTTCTTGAACGGAGACATGCCCGTGCTCATCGCGTACCCCGCCAACGGATACGGCTCGTGAATCAGCTCCTCGCTCTGCTTCGTCCTCACGACACCCGGGTGCGT
>NAJQ01000177.1:0-46772 GCA_005059865.1 Friedmanniomyces simplex
AAGACATTCGCTGGTTTGAGGTCGCGGTGCGCGATGCCATGGTTGTGTAGATACTCCACGCCGTCGATCAGTGCGAGTAATATATTGATCGATGGCTGGAGGTGGAAACAGTGACTCAATGGCGTCACAGCCGTGTCCGATGCATCTTTGGGTGAGAGGAGGTCGGCCAGTGTCATTGGATACAGTCCCATTTGCAGGTGAAGTGCCAGTGTTGGGCCGGTTGATGATCGTACAAAGCTGCTGGTATCGTCGGGATCCGGACATGTCTGCTCAGATAGCCGATTCGAGGCGCTTGTAGAGGGTACTGGCTGCAAAAAGCTCCCCGCCAGACCTCGTGCTGACATCGGTGTCGTTCTTGAAACATCAGAGGCGGACACTGACCACGAGCGCCTGTTCGGAGGAGACGCAGTTAAGGTAGCTGCCGCCGAGACCTCTGCTGTCGGTTCGCTGTTTTCGAACACAACGTCCACTGGCCCGGTATCGCTCTGGGTGGCCACACGCTGCCTTGAGCGGCTGTCAGTCGCTCCAGGAACAGCATCTTCGCTGAGTGTGGAGTGTGCAAAACCACCACTATAGGATGAGAGACCCGACTCAAGGCCTTTCGGATGCAGCGATTTGACATCAGTCCACTCAATCCATCCAGCAAAGTACCGGACGATATTAGGATGATCCAGGCGAGCCAGGGTGCGCAATTCTAGTAGCAGTTCGTCCAGCTCTGCTTGCCCTCGCTTTTGAATACGTGCCACACGTGCTGGGCTTATGGGTACCTTCTTCACAGCGTATTGAAGCCCGTCGAGCCTGTTGCGGACGTGGTAGACGATGCCATAGCCACCCTTGCCAAGGACGGCAAGCTCGTCGAAATCGCGGAGATACCGACTAGGCTCCAGCATCGGATGGGTTGGTACTAGTGTGTCGATCACAGATGACGTGTCGCTGCGCAGTCTGGCGAGTTGGAGCGACGGCTGCTCGCCTCTCGCCTCTGTCGAAGAAATATGATTCGAGTGCGACGGCTGACTGCGCGGCTCATTTCCAACATCGAGATTGAGGGCCTGGCCGTCTTCCATCACTGGCAGAGCCTCGTTCTGCGTCAGGAGCCTTCCGAGTAGTGCTGAAATGCTCATCTGCTGCCCAGCAGACGGCGTGGTGCCTTGCGACAAGAGTTCCAGGCCGTCACGGTATCTTTGCCTCGCAGATGCAAGTCCGTCCCGGTCGAGCCCCTATGAGACAAAACCATGTGGTGCCAGCATGGTGCAAAGCTGCTGGTACTTGGCGTTGGCCACTCGTCGTACCGTGGGATCATCACGCCGGGTTCGCGCGTCATACTGCGTCCGGTGTTCCTGGAGCGCTTCGTTGATGCATCGCTCCTCCAGCAAGGCGTGCAGCAGCATCTGAGAATGGACGCCATTGTCGACACTGCCGAGCTGGAGATTGCTCAGCGAGGTCGTAACAGCTTCTGCACTGTCATCCGTCTCCGCTCCCATTTGGGTGTTCTCACCCGTACCACGCCCATCGTCAAGAGAGTCGTCGTCGTCTGACGAGCTAGTGCTTGAGCTTGAAGAACGGAAGAACTTGGACATAGTGAAAGACTAGGCCAAGAAGGTCTCGCATCGTTGGGTCTCCATCAACACGCTGAGACGCCTTCTGTAGTTGTGGCTACAGTAAGGTATGGACTGTTGCGAGGTTTCGCAAAAGAAGCAGCTGCGGTTGGAAGGAGACGGTTGGAAGGTTCGTGACAAGCTGGCGGATCGCTGCATCTATCTCCCTTGCCCATCAACGTCCACGGGTTTCCATTGCTTGGGAGCGGTTGAGAGGGCGTGTTGTACTGTGGACAGCTGGCCGTCACGAGGCTGTCCGAGTCATCTCGAATGTTCATGTTGTCTGAGGTGCTGTGGCGCTGAAGTGGCTGATGTTGGGTTGATCGGGGGAGATCGCAGAGGAGATGCTTGGCGGGCATTGAGCTCATCTCGCCGACCCATCATCCATTGACGACACCATGCGCCCGTTCAAGAGCCGGTAACGATGGTCCGAAAATGCAGACACTGTGGTCCAGGGTTGCGCAGACCCGCGGCACATGTTGCTGCCCGCAGTGCATTCACTCCGTCCACGGCGTTGGCCGGCGAGCAACCGCATCCGCGACCCAACGCATACCGAAGTACCTGACCTCTTCGACGCTCTTTTACTCGGGAGTCTTTGCGGCTGCGGCTACATGGGATGCGGGAGCGAAGAAGCAGCGGAGGGAGGAATGGGATAGGGCTATAGCGGATGTCAAGCTGGAGCTGGGTCAGGCTGCGGAGGATGGTGCACGGGATCGGAGGGATGAAGATCGTACAACAGAAGCAACTATACCCTACGCACCAGACGTGTTCGAGGATGTTGCGCCGCTCAAACGCAGGTCACGCTGGCCGACCAACACTGGCCCGGAACTCAAGATCCATCGACTGCCGCCGGAGTCGATCTATGCCACTGGAGAGCGGAAGACACGCTCTGAGCTGCGAAGGTGGAGTCCGAAGAAGCTCGAGACTGTAATGCTGTCGGTGGACGCAATGCAATTGCAGATTTTCATCGAGATGCAAGGGGATAACAACAGGAAGATGAGACAGGCAGCTTCAGCGGCAGTGCCCATTGAGTACCGCGACAAGATGTTCCTTTCCGTACCGGAGCTCAAAGCAGCCCTGTTCTGCAAGTTGGAGGACGTGACTCGCATCTCGGCTGCCGATCCGGGTCTGTCTGGATGGAAGCGGTCGCCAGATGACGTTCCGCTCTCCAGCTACCGCCAGGACGACCACGGGACCTTCCACGATACCGCACGCCAGCTCAACAGCTGCTTGCAAGACCTCTTCCGCCGGCGTCGACATGAGACCAATAGCTCGCCGTCTTTGTTGGCGAAGATTGCTTATAACCTTTCAATATCCTCTGCGCCGCCCAACATAGACACGTACAACACGCTCCTACTGGGTCTGTCGGAAGTCAAGCAGTACCGTGTAATAGACCGCGTCATATGGTCCCTGCGAAGAACACATGTCCGGCCGAACGAAGTCACCAATGCTGCCGTGCTGAGTCATCTCACTGCCACAGACAACACAGCAGGCTTCGTGAGGTGGGTCGAGCTGATGCGAGGCAAACACAACGGGCTAGCTCTCGCTCGACCGGACATTCACATTAATGAAGCTGGCGCAGGTCGTCTGCTACGGGTGAAGCGAGAAGACAAGGAAGACAAGGTCATCCAGCTCCCGTATCCGACACCCAATGTCTTCGGCGCTCTCATCAAAGGTGTCCTGAAATTCAGCGGCTTCGACACCGCGCTCGGGATCTGCGAAGGCATGGGCCACGAAGGCTGGGGCCTCTGCCTAAGCGGTCTGACTCCCTTACTCACGCATTGCGCCGACAACGGGGACTGGGACTCAGGACTGGCGATCTGGGGACAGATCCAAGCGCTCAAGTCGAGGAGCCTCCAGCGGTATGCGAAACAGAGGAGTGAGGTTGAGAAAGTGCCTTTGGAGGCCTTTGCGGCTATGGTGAGGTTGTGCTCGAAGGCTGGGCAGAGGGGGGTTTTTGAGGATGTTTGGGCGCAGGCGATGAGGGCGGATGTGCAGGCCGCGCGGGCGCTTGTGCGGCTGGTGAAGGCGCAGAATGAGGCTGCTGCGAGAGCATGGGATGATAGGCCGATTGCTGGCTCGATTGGAGATCATCAGCAGAGTGATGATCGTGTCGACGGGGCTGGCACGATCGATCATGCAGCTGTCGAATTCGATGCGCCCGATGTCCGGTCGCCAAACGACGAGCGAGAGGAGATGAAAGCCGGCAGCGTACTGCGCGAGCTTCGGACACTTCAAACGTCCACTGCGCGCGATGAGCGACGTCCACCCCGACAACAACAGACTCCGGTCACTTCACAAAACACATCACCGAAACCTACCGTCCTGCTCCGGGAAGAGCTCGACGGCTTACTACCGGCCAGCCACGAACTGGAAGACTACGAGATGCGAGAGAGGCCCATGACGATGTATGGTTGAGGAAAGGTACTTTTAGGCGGTGTGGGTGCCGGATGATACTATGCATAGCGATATGGCGTTGACGTTTGGCTAGCCTGGTGTTGTTTTGGGGGTGGGAGGATGCAAGCCACGTGCGGAGCAGGATGCTTTGGGGGGGAATAATCAATGGCGTTTGACAGGGTCGAGTGTCCTTCGTGCATACAGATGGCAATATCTGATCTGCTCGCAGCTTGTATGGTCTGCTTCTATGACCAAGGTGTGAGGAGGCAATTGGCTCGTGTAGGGTGCAACACCACCGCCGACTCCCGCAAGCCTCGTCCTCCCATCGCACGTGAAGCTTCGACGTGGATCTTGGTTCTCATGATGTCGGTGGTCGAGGCCGCAATCCACGCTTTCGCGGACGTGGAGATCGCCGCGTGGCCGCAAAGGCTCGTGCTGACCTTTTGGCTGAAGCCCCGGCTCTATATTTGACGCTGTAACCAAAGCCCGTGCGAGCGTGTGTTGTCGTCCGTTGGATGCTGGCCTCTTTGCCACTTATAAGATCGGCTTGTCCGTAGCATGCCTGGTGATATGAGCAAGGGGGCGAATGATGATGCCTTGCTGCTTCCACAGGACGCTCCGTCAGTCAGTCAGTAATGTAAACAGCGTTTGATGGGCGGAGGAAATCGCAGAGCCCTGTCGAGCAGCTGTGTGCTTGGCGGTCGTTAAAAGTTCCACAAACGCAATTTCCACCCAGACGCGCTTTGACTTGCCGTTCACGCCGAAACGCGCCTTCCACCAATCGCGGCGCTGTCGCAGAATCGGTACCTTGCAGCTAAAGAGATGCCGGGCTAGGCTAGGTTAGGTTGCGCAGGGGCCGGCGGGCGAAACAGTACTGCGTGGTACGGTAATGGGAGCGGCCGAGCCAATGCGTACCGCTCCTCCTCCACGGCAACTGCCTCTTTCCTTTGCCCTTTCAGCCGGGGCGAACAACAACAGCAGGCGAGTTGCACCTTCCTGTCTTCCTTGCGTGCTGGCTGTTGCAGCTGCTGTCAGGTCGCCAACCCCGAAGTCACTCGTTCAACCCCCCGACAATAATCGCACTCCTCCTTCCGGCGCACCTGCAAGCATGCTCTCGGTCCATTACGCGTGCCCCCTCCACCCGTGAGGTCCGACGATCTGCGATAGCCCCTACCGAACCACCGAAAGCGACAGCGAACATCCTGTGCAATAGTGGGTGGCCAGCGGCACAAGAGGCTGCGATCCCGGCCTTACCTGGCGACGGAGGATGTATACAAGAGGCGCGGCCGGCCATGAGGCGGAGGACCACGACAGAGAGGGGCCGGATCCCGAAGTGCAGGCTCACTTGCGCCTGGCGGCCATCGCGGACTCCAGTCGACAACAGCACACGACACGCATCCGACGACGACCGATGAAGCGGCGGAAAACGTCGCACTCCCGCGCGTGCACCGCTGTTTGCGCGCTACTAGCCGGCAGCATACCTTCAGCGATGGCGCAGAACTGCGTATCGCTTGCCGACTCGACTGCTTGTCCGGCTTTCAATGCGTCTTCGATCTCGACAGATAGCGCGCTGGTCGGATTGTTCCCTTTTTTATCGTCGGTCACCGACGCAGCCTCGTTCGATTCCGGCGTACAGACCTACATTGCCAATGGCTTCACTCAAACAAGGTACGTCGAGCTCCACTAGATCCGCGGATCAAGGGGTATACTGACCGCGACAGATATCAAACACTTATTGGCTGTGCCAACGTCAACCTCGACAACACGACAGCTTTCTACGCTCGCTACACTACCAGCGTAATATGCAACGCAATAATACAGAATTCGATCACCCCTTGCGGTCTCTCCGGCGAGGCTGCCAGACCGCTTTGCGCAGAGTCATGCGCTTCGTACGCGCAAAGCGAGGAAGAGATTACTAGCAGTAATACCTGCGGCACCTCAAGCAACTATGCCCTCACTCAGATCCGGGCCGACTTCACGAACTGTGCCTTACCGTCCAACTCATTGACCGGCACATGCATCGAAGCAGAACAAAATCAGCCCAACGATTGCGGCTACTCGACAAATCTGGGTGGGCTCTGCTCTTATTGCTCAGTCAGCTCCCCAAACGCCACAGACTCGTGTTGTGTCTTTTCGAATGCGACAGGACGCTGTGCTGGTGTCGCACTACCAATCATCGCTTCGTCCTCACTTCAGCCGGTAACGGTGACCATGACTTCGACTATGAGTGGAACGTCAACGCCAACAAGTACCGGCATTGGCGGACTTACTGGGGCTGCTCGCCGTGGCCTGACCGGAGGCCAGGTCGCCGGTATAGTCATTGGCTCGGTGCTCGGTGCGCTCCTCTTGCTTGGCTTGCTGATCGTAGGCTGCTTGCTACTTCGGAGGCGCAGAGACAGTAGTCCTGCCACCAGCATCTTCAACCAGCCAGCGACGATGCGCCAACCACCGCCAATGGCGTTTAATGATGGTGCGCGCGATCAAGAACGTGCTGGCCTGGCTGTGCTTCCCGGAGGTCGCGTGGCGCGCATGTCCGCCCTCGAGGGTTCGAGCGGCTCAGAGCACCATGATGCGAGATACATGCCTCTTGGATACGGGGGCTACCGAAAGTCGACGTCGGACGAAGAGGAGACGCCGGACTCGCGGCGCATGTTAGGGCTCGCGCCGCCGCCCAAGCGTAGCGGATCACTGTCAAGCGGGTCACAGCTTGCGATTGCCGGCGCCGACGAGAACTCACCCAGTACGGACCAGCAGTACACCTCGCCAGAGTCGCAAGGCCAAAGCGAACAGTTAGGCTTCTTCAAAGACTACTACTCGCAAGACGAGATCCACCCCTCCGACGTCGTCTCGACGCTCTGGGCTTACGAGCCGAGAGCCGCAGACGAGTTCCAGCTCGACCGCGGCGACATGATCAAAGTGCTCGGCATCTGGGACGACGGCTGGGCCACCGGGGTACGCGTCAGGCGGAACGCAGAGGACTGGCGGCCAGAGGACAAGACGCAGCGCGACAGCGGCATGAGCACCGGCAGCTCGAAGACCCCGGACTCGCCGGACAGCGACGGCGAAGTCAAGGCCTTCCCGCTCGTGTGCGTCTGCCTGCCGCAGCACTGGCGCAAGACGATCGAGGGCGACTCGACGGAGGGCTCCGGACCTGGGGCGTATCCGTCGGAGCTTCCTTGAAGCGGCATCTCGATCAACCCCTTCAGCCATGATGTACGGCTACGAACTTCACGATCTCAGCGGGCAAAGCGCGGCGTTTCTCTGGACCTTTTGGGGTCCTCTCAGCAACGGTCTCTACTTCGAGCGGCGGTTGATGAGGCCCGCAGCAGCTGCTGCCGTTCCGCAACCCAGTGCACTTTTCCACGCGCGTGTGCGATTCCCTTTCGCAACGCTATAGCGGCGGCCTGCATTATTTGCGCTTCCCATGCGATATCCGGTCGTACTCGGCCCACCACTGCATATACTCGTACTCCCCGCGAGTATGCATTAGCATTAGCATTTGCTCGTATATGTACTTGCGCGGGAGCAGAGCACTCTTGGATGCGATGCTTTTTTTCAGCGGCGGGCGGGAATTTGTTGGACAGCGCGGAACATTGTTCCGGGCAAAGCTTCTTGGATGTGTGAAGATACCCCTGTGTAAATAGTGCAGCTAATGTGTATCATGATCGCTGGGCTCAACCATGTACCTCACGTAGTATCAACGCCTCATGTGCGTCTCGGCGCCGAAACAATACCCTACGGCCGTGTGTTAGCGGATATTCCCGCCATTACCGACCGGCGCGATATGAGGTAAGCAAAGGCAGTTAATTGAAAGTTCGCCTTCGACGCGGCAACCTCCCGGCAGAACAGGCCAGGTACTTCAGGGAGCCCATCCTCTCTTCAACCAACAATGGCGCGCCCCAATGCTCCGTCTGCTCGTCAGCGGTCTGCTTCTCTCCACCGTCAGGCGACCAGTTGCTGCCGCACACACAACACACAACACCGCCCTCCATAGCCGCGCTCTCACCGCCGCAGCCACCTGCCGCAACTACAACCACAACTATAACGGCATGATGGAGCAACCGTTCGAGAGGATGGCCGAGGAGGGCGTGCCCAAATGCGATAAACCTACCAAGGTGTCGGCGCCGAAGAAGGAGGACCAGGATCTGCCTAAGCTGAGTCCGCAGGAGTTTCGGGTGTACAATCGGATGGCGGAGCATATGGACATGTTTGTACGTTTAACCTACCATCTCGCAGCGACAACACGTCCGGACCTGTGAACGACTGACTGACTGACGAACGCCTTCCCAGCACGAGAACTTCCGCCGCACCTGGAACCTCCTCCACGGCGCCTGCACCTCCGGCAAACGCCCCTCGGGAATGAGCCTCCGCGCCTTCCTCAACACGGGCCTAGAATTCTGCCACCACCTCACCGTGCACCACACGATCGAGGAACAGCACATCTTCCCCGTGCTCGCGCGGAAAATGCCGGCCTTTCAAAAGGAACTCGAGCTCCTGACGCAGCATAAACAGATCCACGCCGGACTGGAGAAGTTCGAGGAGTACCTCGATCAGTGCCGGAGCGGGGAGAGGGAGTTACGGCTGGAGGAGATGGGGAAGGTGCTGGAGACGTTCGGGACGGTGTTGTGGTCGCATTTGGATGATGAGGTGAGGCAGTTGCGGGCGGAGAATATGCGGAGGTTCTGGAGTGCGGAGGAGATGAGGAGGCTGCCGATGTAGAGAGTGTAGGGCGGAGCTCGGGGACTGCATACATGCTATGGCTACTTGCTTGCTGCTACTGTGCGGCGCGCTTCGACTCGCGGAATTTCTCGTGCCATTTCCGCTTTGCGCCCAGGGTGGACTTGCTTGCTGCCGCGGTTGCAGCTGCGCCGGTCTCCGCATTAGCGTACGCGATTATTTTCCTGCTGTCATCTAGAGTATAGTGAGACCGGGGCAGTGCCTCGACTTTCGCCGCCGCGCGCCACTTCTCCGGTAAGGAGTCCCTCCAGCTCTTCAGAAGGTCGGAGACCGGCATCCCGCGAGCGCCTTCCATTGCGAGAAGGTCGAGCCCGACAGAGACGAGGCACTTGCTCTGATCGATGCAGCCCCTGTCGTTGGAGACGCTCGCCAGCACCGCCTGGGCGAGCTCCACGGGCCAGTCTTCGTTTTGCTCGATGATCATGTCTATCGGCTTGGGCATGATGTCTCCCGTCATGTCCACGCCTGACGCCACTGCCAGGTCCAGTATCGACCGCCACGCCTGCACCTTGGCGCTCGCGGTCGGTAGAAAGCAGCCCTGGGGATCACTCAACTCGAAGCAAGCCAGATCTCTCCATGCTGTCTCGCACTCGGCTTGGCATAGTGGGATGTCGTCGAAGACTTGCTGTTTCGAGACCAGGTCTTTGGACTGGTAGGTTCCCGTGGAGGAGTATGTTGGTAATGCAGCTTTCAGATATGGCGCGGCGGAAATTGATTTGGATTCGCTGAGTTCGAGCGTCCAGCTACTTTGGGCGATGGCTTGGAGGCCGGGTTGCGGTATGCCATCGTCGTCGTCGTCGTCGTCAAGGCTGGTGGGCTGGCATATGTAAACCGAGTTCGACGTGTTGACTTGCCGGACGCTGTACGTCTTATCTGGAGTGCAGAGGACGGCTTCTTCCGAGGTCGATCCTACTTCGCCGATCTTTGGGCCGGACTTGAACTGCAGTCTGGTGATGGGGATCAGCTGGGCTTGTAGTACTGAGTGACTCCCTTCCTCCAATTCGTACCTCGCCGACGGGTCCGAGACGACGACTTCCAGCAGCTCAGGGGAGAGCTCTAGCAGGCGGAAAGGCTGCCGCTGTTCTTCGGGCAGAATGGAGAAGGAGCTACCGTCGCTGGCCTGCGTGGACATGGTCTCAATGTAGGTATAACCTCAAGGGTTGGAGGCGTGTTGCTCAGGTTTGGCGACTCGGAGCCGGAGCGCACACTCTCCCGAAGACTCGCGGTCAGTCTGACAGCGCTCGGTAGCACAAGGCTCATTAGCGGCGGTGAGCATTGCCGGTCATCTCTGTGGCCGTGAAGATTGCTACGCTATGCTGCGGTGTACATGTTTGGATGTTTTGACGTTTCGATACCCCCCCACCTTTCCCTACAACCTCATCCTTGCTCGGTGCAGCCGTTCCTGCATCCGCTGCCGCGTCCTGCCGCTGGTTGTTTATTATGATACACCAACTCTCGACCTTCTCGTCGACCTTCACGCGGCAGCTCGCCCTCACGCTCGTTCCTTCCTTCCATTGCTACACGCTGTGCGCTGCCGGCCGATTCCACCACGAAGCTCGCAACACATCTCGACGCGCACAGACGATGAACGACGCGTCACGCGCGACAAGTATACTTCCACCCGACCGACTGTGATCGCGAAGAACCGCGAACCTTTGAAATGGCGGTCGTCGTACCTGCGCTGCCAGCGCTCTCCCGCGACCTTGCGCTATTCCACACCACGGATCCACTGCTCTCGAACTTGCCGGTCCTGGTGTTTCACGGACCGGCCGCGACCATTGGCGCGACGAGCTCGAGGATACAGGTGCACATCTTCACACCCGCGGGGATTGGCTCGTATGCGCGCTTGGCTGTATCGCCCAACTCTCCCTTCTACTCCGCCGTCAGCAATCTCCCGCGCGAAGAGCAGGGCGACGAGGTATGCCGCGGGCTGGCATTTGGACTGAAAAAGTACTTCGCCGAGCTTCCGGAGACTGTGAAGCAGACATGGTGCACGCAGGTCAAGGCACCGTCGTCGGGGATGCTGTTCGGGGACGATCATATTGCTGTGCTTGCTAGCCGCATGACGAGGATTGAGAATGTGGAAGAGGTCATTGGGAGCATCGCGGACGCGTACAGTGAGCAGCGTCTGTCATGGTTGGATGTCGACGTGGTCTTGCCACCTGGATCGATCAAGGAGGCTTCCTCGCAGAAGGAGTCTTCGGGATCCGATGGACTCGCAGACCCTGAAGCCTTGCAACAGCGATATGGCCGGTATGCTGAGCTCATTGGTGCTTTGGGTGATGCCGCTTTCCTGCCGACTTCGAAGATGAAGCGTGCGCCGAGCAAAGCAACGACCGTGGGTCGAAGTACCTCGTTCCTCCGACATCAGAGGGAAAGCGTGCGAATGGAGCTCTGCGAGCTGCTCGACACTGAAGAGAGCTACGTTGGCCGTATGAAAGACCTGCACGAGATCTCAGGCAGCATCGGTGCGGACCTCAAAGCGAGCAGCCAGCTGCAGCTTCGCGCTGTCTTTCCGGAAGCCATCAATGCGGTACTCGCGGTCAACACCCAGTTCGTCGATGAATTCAGAGCCCTACTTGAGCGCACCGAAAGCGCAGCTCTGCAGGATATCGAAGACGCTTCCGAGACAGCGGAGAATGGCCAGCAGACAAGTCGAGACTCTACCGGCGACGCACAAGGCATCGCAGCGGTTGCGAAATGCTTGTGTGACTGGCTACCACGATTCGCCGACCCGTACGGACAATACGTAAGATTCCAGGCACAATCCGCACAGCGCCTGCGTAGTCTCTTCCGCACGGCTGACACGGCGCTCCTCGGCGCCCTGCAAGAAGTTGGCGAGCAGCGGCTTACGTCGCTTCTGATCGAACCAATTCAACGCCTGCCTCGGTATACTCTCTATATCGATAGCATCGCGAAGCAACTACCGGCTCGTCACCCTGCCATGAAGGCACTGCTGAAGGCTCGCGACATCGTCAGCGACATCTGCACGCAGGATGATGCTGCCATGACAGCAGTCAACATCACGGACAAGCTCCGTTCACGCGTCTCCGGGTGGCCAGCAGATTGCGAGATTGCAGGTCGTTTGGTGGCCGCAGTCGATGTGACGGAGTTGGCAGCCCCTTTTGCCCTTCAAGGCTACGAGGCCAGTCCAGGTATGATCTTGATTTTTACCGACAGCGTTCTGTTGCTGGAAAAGGTTGATGGTCAAGCGATTACGGGACGCGCTTTACAGAGCGAGCTCGAAAATGGATCCTTCGCTGTTCATGCGCCTACAGCAAGGCCCGGCACACCTCACGATCTGCGATACGTGAAAAGGGTCAAGCTTGACGCTTGCGAGGGCACCGAGAGCCACGGCGGACGTGTACTTCAGCTTTTCACTCGCTTCACCCTCGACACAACAGCGCGGCCCGCGCAACAGCCAAGAACAGACTCGTGTCACGTGTTACGGCTGGAAGGCGCCTACGAAGGAAAAGCGGTCCGCTTGGTGGAAGAGATAGTGAAGGCGAAGATCGAAAGCCGTTACAGCGAGGCGGAACGTGAGAGCTCCAAGTGGGAAGTGCGCGCCTCTGACCTTGCTGCGGACTACGCAAGCCTACTGAGTGCCGTTTTCGAAGACTCGAGTGCAGACTTCGTGGCCACAAGGCATGATTGCGCTTCGATCCGCGTGTTAGTCGACATTGACAAGCACTCTCTGCGCCCGCGTGCTGGGCAGAATGGCGTACGAACCGTCATCGCATTGTCTCCCGTCCGGGACGGCCTCTGGCGGGTCACGATCGATTCTGTGGACGGCATAGCAACTCGTGACCTCGTGGCGGTGGCTGACGTGACTTCGCTGCTGGGCAAACGGCTCGCCACGTTGACAATATCTCGCTTCGCCATTGAGGAACCCTCCATGACAGCATGTCTACTTGGCAAGTTCGCAGAGACGATTGCTTCCTTGGATTTGCAGGTTCGCCAAAGCGATGACGACGAAGATCAGCGACAGGCCGCTGTTGACGAGCGTCTCCGGCGACCCAAGTCACCTCGCAAGCTGTTAGCGAATTTCTTGTCGAGCACCGGCCCAGGAAGCCAGCCTCCTGCCTTCATGAAGAAGGATCTCCCGCCCTTACCACCTCCCGGACAGTTGCCACGCACTCGACTGGCGGAGCAAATGCCGTCGAAGCCTCCGAGCCGGGAGAGTAGGCCGTCATCCAAGGACCAAGCCACTCCAAGATCGCTTACATCTATGCGGTCGACCGATCAGCTTTCCAGCTCTCACAGGAGATTCGAGGAGACATTCTCGGCCTACGTGCTTGCTCTTCAGTCTCGCAAGGGCAATATTGTAGGCCGCAGCCTCAAAATGCGTGCTGCAGCCGACCAGCTGGCTGTGAACGAGCTATACAACAGTCTGTTGGAGGACCCCAACATGATGGTGCTGGCCGCTCAAGCTACAGTTGACGTGCTTTTCGCAGCGTTCGAGAAGTTCCTGAACGTCGCGTGGAGAGAGCAGGTCGGTCCAATCGTGCCCTTTGCGGTCATGCAAAGCATTCAAGCAAAGGCCGAGACGCTGTTCCCGACCGACTTCGACGAGTACTTCCGGTCGACATTGAGCGCGCTGCCGCCGCAGAATCAGCGTGCTTTCAAGGCCATCATGAAGCTGCTGGCTGATTTGCTTGACGGAACGGGCAACGATGGCGATCGCGGTGTCCTGACCGCCGCGTTTGCTGAGGTACTGGTGACGGAAGGCAATCCGCGCGACTTCATCGCCCTCATTGACCGCTTCGTGGACGATACTGAGACGTACTTCGGCGAGCCTCTCGAGGAAGCTCAGAGACCTGGCGATGGGCCGGGAAGCATACACAAGCGAGCGAGATCTGTCAACTCGGCGTCGATCAGCTCGAACACATCTTCACTGCGCAAGAAGTTCGGGTTTGGTACGCTCTCGAGAGCTAACAGCAAGTCCGAGGAGGAGTCAAAGGTAACTTCGGTCTGGCGCACACTCAGTAAAAGCACACGTGGTGGTGAGGCTAGCCCAGCCAACAGTGTGACTAGAGCCACACTCGCTCGATCGCACTCAACGGACATCGATGCCCGTGGAGCACCGCTGAGACTCGCCTCCCAAGAGGGTCCTACCCTGAAACCGTCCGCTTTCGAGGACGTCGCTGCGTTGACCGGACCGGCGTCCACCCAAAACCTGGGCTTATCCACCATTGGCGAGCATCCGAGCTTCATCCCAACGGGACCGCCGAGGAAGAAGAGGCGTAGTTCGCTCTCTGACCTGAAGGCACTGAATGAGTCCCAGAAGCTGCAGCCGTGGATGTCCCCGTCTCCGCGTCGCCCAGGGTTAGCGCAGAGGCAGACGGACGACAAGTCACTCCCTGCCTCTCCTATGCCCTCGACACCTTCTTCCAAGGGGGGCAGCGGTAAGTTCGGGTCCCCGCTGAGAGAGACGCCGCGCTCGAGACTGCCCTCCTCGTTTCGCAAAGAGAACTCTCCGAGTGCGGATAAGGCTTTCGGCGTGGTGGCGCCTTTGCGCCCGAGAAGCAGCAGCAAGCAGCCCGACGAAGTCATCATCACCTCGAGGCCAACGTCCAGCATACCTACTCTAGCCCCGAAGACAGCCTCGCCGTACAAGGTACCCTCACCAGCGCCCCGCGTCGGGCTCTCAGAGCGCGCAGGCGCTGGCAACATCGTCAAACGTCCATCACCGCCGCCGGAAAAGCCGCAAAAGCCTGCTGTATCCGCCTTGCCGCCTCAGCCCACCCCGACGAAGAAGCTGCGCATGCAGTCCCCGCAAAAGCTCCGCGAGCGCCTGCAGAACGAACAGTCCTCTCTGACCGCCGCACAGACCTCGCTGCAGGACGAGCTGAGTAAGATCGGCGACGAGCTGACCGCGACGCCGAGCCGTATCGGCTCCATACGCACGCCACTCACCGGCGGTAGCCATGTCCGTAGTGGTGCCAGCATCGGCGGCATCAGTAGTTCCCAGCCGAGCACCATGGACCTCGCCCAACGCGTCCTGAAAATGGAAGGCCATCTCGCCGCGCACATCGACGCTGCCCGCTCCCGCCTCGATGCCGTGCAGGCCGAACTCAGCACCTCGCTCACGGTGTCGGAGAATAAATGCAGGAAGCTGGATGAGCTGTACCGGGAGGCGAACGGGGAGAATGAGGCGCTGTATGCGCGATTCAACGATGAATTGGGCCGGGTGCTGAAGGCGGTGAAGGGCGGGGAAGGGGTGGAGGAGCTGCGGCGGAAGGTGAGGGAGAGTCAGGAGGAGGCGGCGAGGTTGAAGCGGGAGGGGAGTCGGTTGAAGAGGGAGAATGTGGGGTTGAGGGCGCAGTTGAGGGAGTGATCTCAGGTGGCAAGCAAGTTTGGAGCGTGGACGTTTTAACGGCTGGATGATCACATGAATGACTTGGGTGGTCATTGTTTACGACTAGGGCGGAGGCCCGCTACAAGGCGTGGTCGGTTGGTACATGGCGTCGGAGTTTAGGAAAAAGGTTCTTCGGGACGCAACGACATGCATGCATAAGCAACCACTGTATCATACGATAGCATTATTGTACCATAGCATACGCATACATGCATCCCGCGCGATCAAGCGCTCATGCATTTTACACATACACACACCCGGCCTCTCCCCATCCCTCACGCACTTTCACGGTGATTGGATTCTACTAATGCCCATGGCCATCATCTTCCCCTCCACCTCCGCGCTGCTCGGGATCCAACTTAATCAACGTGTCGATCCGCATGATCGCCACGCACGCCTCGACGGCACTCTTCAGCTGCTTCACTTTGCTCATGCTCGGCTCCAGCACGCCCGCTTTGACGCAATCGTGCACCCTACCTTTGGACAAGTCGAGGCCGTAGTTTTTGTAGCCTTTGGCTTTCGCCAGCGCTTTGGCGTTGGTGGAGTTGTCGCTGTGAACGTTCTGCTGCGAAGTGGTGCGTTGCGCGGCTTGGGGTGCTCCGGAGGAGGGGGCCTGGCTGCCATTGGCGTGCTGTTGCTGTTGCTGCGGTTGTGCCTGTTGTTTGGGTGGGCCGTGATGGGAGGACGCCGGGGTGGGTTCGGAGGTGCGTTGGGAGAGGGCGTGGCGGGAGCGGAGCTGGGCGACGAGCTCGGAGCTGTCTTTTGCCGCGTTCACGGCGAGGGTGGTGGGGATGGTGAGGAGGGTGGCGGCGAAGGCGCCGATGGCTAGCTGCTCTCGTGAGCCCTGCAAAACGAGTTAATAGAGGAATTTGATGGGATGCAAGTCACGTGGATCGCAACTCACGACGCTCGTTGCCCACTCCTCGAGGTAGATGTGCAAAGCCGTCTCCACCGCGCCACCACCGGGTACTATCCTGCCGGACTCGAGCGTCCGCTTGACAGCCGACAGCGAATCGTGCACGGAGCGCTCCATCTCGTCCAAGCTGTACTCGTTCGCCCCGCGGAGGATGATGGAGGCCGCAGTATGCACCTTCGGCCCCTTCACGAGAATGCACTCATCGTCACTAATCCGCTCCTGCACAACCTCCTCCGCCTGCCCAAGGTTCTTCGGGTCAAACACCTCATCGCCATTCATATCCGCCAGCGTCGAGACCATCGAAGCGCCAGTAGCCTTCGCTATCCGTCTCAAATCCTCTTTCTTGCATCTCCGCACCGCCATGGCGTTCTTCTCGATGAAATGCTTCAGGCAGAGATCGTCGATGCCCTTGGTGGTGAAGATGACGTTCGCGCCGGCTTTCAAGATCATCTCTACCCGCTCGATGACAATGCCAGACTCTCGCTCCCGGATCTTCTCGAGCTGTGCTGGGTCATCGATCACCACGTTCACGCCCATCTTCATCCGCTCCTTTTGCAGGTTCATGTCCAGCACTGCGATCTTGGCGTCCGTGATCCGTGTCTTCATCGCTTGTGAGGCGACGGTACAGTTCAGTGCATACCCTTTCACCAGCATCGACTCCGTCGCACTCTTGCCGTGCGCTTTGAGCACGTTGACCGCCTTCACCGGATACTTGACCTCATTCCGCGCATTCGTCGTCTTGACACTGGTGATGGCATCGACCACCATGTTTGCGAAGAAATCGCTGTCTCCGCCAATGATCTTGCTGGACATGCTCGTCTTGGCGATATTGATCAAGCTCTCTCTCCCCAAAGTCTCCACTTTGGTACTGATGTTATCATTCATATACCGCACAGCCTCTCTCAGCGCCAGCCTGTAGCCCGTGATGATGGTGGTCGGGTGTATCCGCATCTTCACCAACTCGTTCGCTCTCCTCAAAAGCTCGGCTGCAATCAGCACCACGCTCGTCGTACCATCCCCCACCTCCTTGTCCTGCTGCTGCGCCAAGTCCACCAGTATTCTCCCAGCCGGGTGGTCCACACTCAGCAAGCTCAAGATGGTCGCGCCGTCGTTCGTCACCGTCACCTCTCCGATGTCGTCCACCATCATCTTGTCCAGCCCTGAGGGTCCAAACGAGGACTTGACTATGTTGGCGATCGCCTGCGTAGCCAGCACATTCTGATCGCGAATATCGGCCCCCGAGATCTTCTGGCCGCCGAGGAAGAGGGTGCCGGCGTTGCGCGGTTGCTCGAAGATGCCTGCCATGTCGGCGGGCTAGAGGGGGTTCGTGAGGCTCGCGGCGTTCGATATGTCGGTGTCTGGTAGCGTGAACGAAGTGCGTAGTCCTCACAAATGTCGAGAAGAGAGGTAGTGTCGGGCGAGTGTGTTGGGGCGTCGTTTGAAGCAGGTGGAAACTTTTGTCGCGTGCTGGAGTCGCGAATTTGCAAGCAGGAAACGCGCAGGCGAGGATGAAGCTACATGTATCCGGTCTGAGAGATGCTTAACAGCGTGTTCCTCTGAGCATTGATCAATAACCCATCAATATCAATCAATATACAGCTAATGCGGGGCAGCAATGACTCCAGGGCAATTCGTACCTTATTTCCCGGCCTCTCTTTCTGATCCCTTCCAACAACCACACAATGTAGTACACCAACAGCTACCCTTCGAGGGACGACAGACACATCATGGCAACGCCACGACCTAGCAGCAGCGACGACGACGCTTTCAACATCGTCGCCACCTACCGCCGCGTGCTAGCAGAAGACCCGGACCTCACAATGCCCGTCGCAGCCATTGAGTCCCTCATCGTCGGCCTGGCCAACACCCCCTCCACCACCGTCTCCGAGACCCTGGACCTAGTGTCAAAGCTCACGGCTCAGCTGAAGTCCGGCATCTCAAACCCCATCTCCCTCTCCGCCGGCACCGACCTCTTCCAGCAATACCTCATCAGCAACCTCCAACGCGCACGCGGCGACTTTGACCAAGCGCGCAATCACCTCGTGCAGAACGGCCGTCTCTTCGTCGAGCGAGCGAAAGCGGCACGCGAGACAATCGCGGGGTTTGGGAAACACTTCGTCCGCGACGGCAACACGGTGCTGACCAACGGCGGCTCTCGTGTCGTCGGCGCGCTCCTCCGCAATGCAGCGGAGTCCAGCAATGGTAGCGGGAGAGGCAGTATCCGCTTCCGTGTCATCTACGTCGTGTCGCACTCTACCACTGGCAACTCTGTGGAAGAGAGCGAGACAGCGGCCAATATCGCCGCGCTTCGAGAGAGGGATATCCCTGTCGCGGAGATCCCGCCTACGGCCATCGCGTACTGTATGGATATGGTGACGTCCTGTTTCGTGGGTGCGGAGGGCGTAGTGGAGAACGGCGGGATTGTTAATAGACTCGGCACGTACCAGATGGCTAGTCTCGCGAAAGCGGCGAGAAAGCCCTTTTACGTTGTGTCGGAGAGTCACAAGTTCGTGAGGCTGTACCCACTTGGGCAGTACGATCTGGGGATTGAGCAGAATATCGTGGATTTCAGGACGGCTAAGGGGTCGGAGAGGGGGAAGAAGGAGGCTGCGAGTGATGAAGGCGTGGCGGATATGGAGGGCGAGGGGGTGAGGAGTGGATCTGGCAGCTGTACGCCTGGCGATGAAGTCGATTACACGCCTCCGCGCCTCATCTCGGGGATTATCACGGAGGGAGGTGTGTTGTTGCCGAGTGCTGTCAGCGAGGAATTGATCAAGATATGGTTCTAGCGCTTGATCCTTGGTGGTGTGGGTTCGCCCCGCATGGCGAGGCGTCTGGAGGTGTCGGAAAGACGGGGGCAACCCCAAAGGCCTGCTTCGGCATTTGATTCATACCATTCTACGCAGTCGCCACGTACTTTAGATGCCCCAAGCGGCTGTACAATGTCCAGCGCTGCCTATCCACTTACAGTACTGTGTACCACATGACCACTCTATACCTCGCAAGGCTTGAGTTGGCCGGCTTATTCATATGCATCAGCATCCAGTATTTTGCCTACTTCCTTCAGAACATCCCTCCATCCGTGTCTCCATCCAACTCAGCCCCACCAAGGCCGGCTTTGCACGCACTTACCACGACCTCCGCCCGACTGCCCGTTCTTTCCCCGTCGACCATGCACCGTGCATCACCACGACTGGGCTCATGCCCACCACTCTAGAGGATGAATCTGTCGAGTCGTATACCTCGCTTTCGAGTAGTGTAGACGGTCAAAAAGAGAAACTGTACCTTAGGTAGGAGAGGATTCCTCTCTCGGGCTTAGGGGTTTAGAAAGCTCCTTCCGTGGTGAGCTGAAGCATAATAAGCGTATAAGTAGCCCTCGAGGACTTCATCCTGTGCCTTCTCTTACTTCTCAGGATCAACTAATCCGACACTCCAAGACAACACCATGGCAGCTAAACAGATCCTCCTCATCACGGGTGGCAACACCGGCCTCGGCTACGAAGCCGTCAAGGCTCTCTACGCCTCTGCAACACCCTATGAGATCTTGCTAGGAAGCCGCAAGATCTCGAACGGCGAGCAGGCGATCGAGAAGCTCAAAGAAGAAGTCAAAGAGAGCGCGAGTAGTGTCTCTGTTGTGCAGGCCGATGTCTCGTCCGACGAATCACTCGAGAAGCTCGTAAACGGCATCGAGTCGAAGTACGGCAAACTCGATGTGCTGATAAGTATGAAGACTCTCCCCGTGAAAAACAACGCCTACACCTCACAAGCAGCAAAACTAATCAATCTACCCCAGACAACGCCGGCGCCAGCTTCGACGGCGCGCTGCAATCCGGCCAGATGTCTATCCGCGAAGCCTACAACGCCTCCTGGGACACCAACGTCTCCGGCACCCAAGTCCTGACCACCCTCGCCATGCCCCTCCTCTTCAAATCCAGCCAACCCCGCCTCCTCTTCGTGACCTCGGGCACCTCCTCCCTGATCCAGACCGATCTCTCGGACGGGATATTCGCTCGCTTGAACGCTGCGCCGGATGCGGGTTGGCCGAAGCAAGGGCAGTTCAATCCCGTGACGTCGTATCGGAGTACGAAGACGGGGCTGAATATGCTGATGCGGGAGTGGGTGAAGATTTTGCGGAACGATCCCGTGAAGGTGTTTGCGGTTTCGCCGGGGTTTTTGGCGACGGGGTTGGGGGGGATGGGGGCGGAGCAGATGAAGAAGGTTAGTCGGTGTTCTTTCTTTGCCTTCTGTTGACAAGCGCGTTGCCTGATCTAGTCGCTTACGGTGGGTGCAGATTGGTGCGCAAGATCCCGCTATAGGTGGCAAGTTCATCAGGGATGTGGTGGAAGGCAAAAGGGATCAGTATGAGGGCCAGATCGTGAGGTCGGACTTCTTTGACGATCCGGTACAGCCTTACTAGGAGGAGCTTGGCTGGAGAGGCAGCAAATGACATGGTGTGAACTTAGAAGTCCTCGAAGCTCTACTTGTACTTACGTCAGGCTCTCGTCAAGTCACCAGTTTTGGCGGCCGAGTGTCTGGCTGGCAGTATGCAACCCTGCTCGTATGGTATAAGCTTGACCGCGGCAGCCGGCTCTCTTCGCCATTCCGGCGCAGTCCTACGAAGCTGCGTTCTCACCCTTACTCCTGCCCGAGGACCTACCAGAAGAGGTTTACTTGGGTCAGGATCCCTTGGGCCCAGCACATGCATTCCATGATGATGAAGTAGTGGAGCTCCAGAATCTTGCGCGTGAGCTCCACAGACAGAACACTTGCGGGGCCGGTCTCCGCAAAATGCCGTACAGCGTCTCGTACGCCGTGGGTAGAAAAGAAGGGCGCGTAGAGTCGCCTGTAGCCGGGCCGACTACACCAGAGTCGAACTCAAGAGCCGCTGTGCTGTGCCGAGTCAGCGTCTCAGGCTCAGTAATATCGTGCTTCACTCTCTCGGAAGCAGACTCGGGCTGCATTTCGGGCGAGAGCATACCATATAGCTCCTGCAGCAGCCTCAGGAGATTTGATTCACGCGATGTCCCTACACCCACCGTTGCGCCGGGGAGCGTAAAACGCAGTACGAGCGTACTGTACGCGGTATCATGGTAGCACGCCAGCTCGAGCTTGATATCGATCAGCAATTGTTGCTGCATCAGTCACCGAGTGCTTACGCCATAGCTGCTTGACTCCCTCGTCGCCGCCTCGATAAGCTGACACTGCTGCAAGCATGCCGGGTCCACGAAACCCGGAGTGAGCGGTGAGGGACATATCAGCTTTGGCGACGCCACATCTTGCAGGCGACCTAGGGGGCCGAGCACCATCGCGTAGTCGTTGTACGTGTAGGCCAGCTCGTTATGTGACTTGGATGAGAGACTGGCCGTGACTGGCGGCATGACATGTGTCTGGCCTGCGGCCAATGCCCGAGCGAGGACCTCGACGTTTCGGCGGACGTCCAGCAGGCCTTGAGCTGAGCGGGGGGTCGGGGATCACGGCTTCGATTTTGAGTCCCTTGCACTGCCGGACGGACAACACGTTACTGTTGCGGTCGCCGAAGATTGTGTCTCTCAATGGGGTGTTGACCGTCAGCCTCTCACTTGTGATCTAGAAGTGGCACGTGCGCGAGGTCATGAAGGCGCCCTCTGCTTCGTGCCGGATGCCTTTGGAGGTGTACAGAAGGCCGATGGGTGCGGACGGCAACAGTGACAGGCTGCCTGGATCTCGATCAATGTAGAAGGGTTGTTTGTAATCTTCCGGGACCACGTAGCTGCAGACGTGATTGCGTAGCTCTGGTGGCAGCGTTGAGAGCTTCCCCAGCGCTGAGTGCTGGTATGGAACTGTTTGCTCCATGTTCGAGAGTGGGCTTGCGAGGTGTGTGGTGTGATTTCGTGGTCGTTTTGTTCGTGATGGTGTTCGTGTGTGCGGTCCTGGCCGAGAAGATCTTCGAGTAAACCTGAGTAGGCCTCGATATCGATCTGCGAGGAGGAAGGTAATTGTCAAATCTGGTGGCGAGTCATGTACGGAATACTGTGAAGTTTATTGTGAAAGCTCACGACGTTGAAAGCCAGTTTGCTATGAGATAACGAGCCGTGACAGTGAGGGACTTCTCTGGCATGTGAAATTCCGTTCATTTCTTGCCCGGAATATCTCTGTTCATGTTTCTCTAGAAAGAGATCGTACTCATCGCGAGGAAGCGCAAAGATGGATTCCGCAAATGGCGAAGACTGTGCTCGTGAGGAATGAGTCGGCCTATCGCGTTGGTCATTGGGTTCAAGCTGATAATATGGAGCTACAGCTTGCATGTGAGGATAAACCGTGAGAGAGACAGAGCAACTGACGTTTTGAAAAGGAGGTGGAGTTGGAGGCATTGTGATGGCCTGAGGCAGACACTGCGTCCGCAATGGCGTGTCCTCTTCATGCATACCATACCATTTGGAACTCACATCACGATGGACCTCGTGCGGACTTGCCTCTCGATAGCGAGTAATCCCAAGCACGCCGTCTGGATATGTCCCGTCCTGCTCCTCGCCGACGCGGCACTGTGCAGTCTCGTCGTCTGGAAAATCCCCTGTACACAACCACCCCCTCTTACCCCCCCGTCACATTGCAACACCCGCTAACAAAATACCACAGACACGGAGATAGACTGGAAAGCGTACATGCAGCAGGTCTCCCAATACATCGCCGGCGAGCGTGACTACGTCAAACTCTACGGCGACACGGGACCCTTAGTTTACCCAGCCGCGCACGTTTACATCTACCGACTACTACATTATTTCACAGACGAAGGGAAAGACATCCGTCTAGCGCAGTACATCTTTATCGCGCTCTACTTGTCGGCGTTGGGGCTGGTCATGCAATGCTACCGGGAGGCGAAGGTGCCACCCTACGTCTTCCCGCTGCTGATTTTGAGCAAGAGGTTGCATTCGATTTTTATGCTGAGACTATTCAATGACGGCTTCGCTGTGTTCTTTCTCTTCCTTGCAGTACTCTGCTTTCAAAGAAGGCTGTGGACGGCGGGGTCGCTGGCACACAGCTTCGGCTTGGGCGTGAAGATGAGCCTGCTACTGGCTCTACCTGCTGTTGGTGTAGTGCTGTGGCAGGGTATGGGAAGGGGTAGAGCGCTTAGGCAGGCTGCATTTATGGGTCAACTCCAGGTACGTAGCTGGTACAGAAGTCTGAACGCCACACTTGAGTCAAGGTTGATTGAATGCAGGTGTTACTGGGCTACCCCTTCCTTGCTGCGAACCCACGAAGCTACCTCTCATGCGCCTTTGAGCTGTCTCGCCAGTTTCTATTCAAGTGGACGGTCAATTGGCGCTTCGTTGGCGAGCAGACATTCCTGTCCAGGCCCTTCTCGCTCACTCTGCTTGGCGCCCATGCTGCACTTCTCACCGCCTTCCTTGCAACACGGTGGCTGAAGCCCGCGGACGCCTCTCCTGTCCGCGCACTCCAGCAACTCATCACTCCGCCATCGGAGGATAGGCGCAACCGAATCGCACGAAGAGTGACACCAGACTTTATCCTGGCCAGCGTCCTTGCAGCCGTAGTCATCGGCTGCTTATGCGCTCGCAGCTTGCATTACCAGTTCTATACGTACATCGCTTGGTCGACACCATTCCTCCTGTGGCGAGGTGGAGTGCATCCAGTCCTAATGTACGGAATCTGGGCGGCTCAAGAATGGGCTTGGAATGTTTATCCCAGCACAAAAGGGAGCTCCGCGGTCGTTGTTGGCACGTTGGCAGCGACTGTCGCTGGGTCTTGGCTCGGAGGCAGACGAGTAGCGGAAGAGGCATCGCCAGGTGCGGATCATAAGCACCAGGAATGAACGGCGGATTGATCAGCCTTCCTCCTCTTCGTCTTCCGATGGCGGCATCTGCGGCCCCTCATCGTCATCCGACCCTTCCGCGTAAGAAGACCTCTTCGCAGCGAACTCGGCAGGCCAATACAACATCTTCCGCCAAGCCTTCTCGTCACCGACTACATTCACAATCTCGCCACCGAGCTTGTTGTCCCGGTCCGCCAAGCTGGCCGTATCGACCACGACGTACGATCCACGCTTGAGCCAGATGGTGGAACGGAACTTTTGGTTTAGCTCCGCTAGGATGGTCGTTCCAGTCGCGGTGTCGAGGTAGTATAGGTTCTTGCCGGCGGCTTGCTTCAGTCTGGCGATCAGGTGATGGTTGGGAAGTAAGTCGGGTGGCGTCAGAGTTGCCTCCGCGACGGCGTTGATGTTGCGCTTCGGCTTTGGCATGGCGGGTGCTGCACGATATATATGTGCCGCTCCTTCGTTGAGTTATGATTGCCAAGTCCGGAGGGAAGGTTGAGGTCTGAATGTAGCACGATGGCCAGTGATGGAGAATTCACGGCAACTATTCGGAATACTGTAGTGTCGAGATCTACCAGGGTCGTTGTGTGGCTACCTGGTAGTGTCCCTTGCCGTGTTGTGTGAACTTTCAATCCTTGGCAAGCATGTGAAGATTTCGGGGACCCCACGTCGGAAGATGCCGATGTTGACACCACCGGGGTTCGTTGACACTCGAGAAACTCTGAACGCGACGGAAGGTGCAGGCGGGGTTCAAACGACCTGCAGCTGCAGCGGTCCTGCTCTGTGTCTAGCAGCACGCCATCAGCTTCACCGTCAAGTGTTCACAAGCTGGTGACGGCGGCATGCATGCTGCTCACTCACTCACTCACATGACATGATGGAACGCGGCAAAAGCGCGCTTGTGCGGCGGTGGGCCGTGCTGATTCGTCGCTTTCCTCAATTGCATGAGCCTCATATGTGAGCAGAAGGGAGGTACCTCGACTAGCTTGCACTCCTGTTCCCGGTCAGATAAGCGGTGTCGCACGAAGAGGAGGGGTGGGGAGAAGACGAAGAGAGGAGGTGTCATTGACGGGCAGCATCACAATAACCCGGTCTTCGCATACATCAAGGGGGTTTGGTTTGTTTACATCTCCGGCGGGCTGTCGACGGCATCGAATAGGCGTGTCAGGAGCGACGTGTAACCACTCGGCTGTCACCTGGGGTGTCCGAATCGGTCGAGGTGCATTGTGATGTGGGAGTTCTTCACAGGCAGCAGGCGCGGTAGAAAAGAAAGCAAGAGCAAGGACCGGGCCTACTCGCCTTTTGCTGGCTCGCCCGAGACATCACGGCACCGCATACCTGGGCAGAGCATTGACGATGACGACGTGGACGACGAGGAAGAGGGGGAGGAGGAGGAGGAGGAGGAGGAATACTCGCCCAGGGGTCGACCCAAGGCCGCGACCTCCTACTTCACCCACCGGCATGCGAACGTGGATGAGGATGAAGAGCAGGACGGAGAAGGCGAGGATGGAGGGGCGGTAGACACGCCACTGCTACCCATATTCTCAGCGGCGCTCCTCGATAGGCTGCCCCTGTACAACATCACACACGCGATAAGGCTGCTCGTGATCCAGAAATGCGAGACCACGCTCTCGTGGGAGCAGCTGCGCACGCCGCAAATCAGCCAGTTCGTGGTCAAGCCTGTCCAGAGCCAGATCCGGACGAACCACTTCAACCGTGCTACGATATGTGCGCTGATAGCGAACTGTCTGCAGTTTCAAAAAGAGAGCCAGCTCCACCCTGGCAATGCGGGCGTGTCGAGGACAAGAGCGTTGATAAGCGAGCTCCTGGCCATGAGACTGGTGAAAGAGTTCACCACCAGGGAGCTCATAGACGCCCTGTCTTACGATTTCGATCCTTTGCAAGGTATATCTACGCCGAGCACTGGTAGGAACACCCCTGGTCAGGCCACGCCCGCGATGCAAGACGTGCAGGCAAGCAGGGTGCAGGCAAGAGGCGCGAGAGTGAGCACGATCGAGATCGCAATACGAGCGCAGGCCAAGCGCTTCCTGGCCCATCCGCTGGTTGTGCAGCATCTCGAGGCCATCTGGGCGGGTACTGTGGTCTTTCACTTCGAGGCAGACAGTCTGCATCGGAAGCCCGCGCCTCGCGAGCACGACGAGCAAGGACGTGCAATCGTGGGCTACGGGACGCTCAACGCGCACTCTCCCAGCGCGCTGCCCGCGGACTCCGTATTATCTCGCAAAGCGCAGGCGATGCGCAGAAGTCAGAAGCCAGCTGACGAGCCAACTTCGGTGCGCCGCTCTGCCACTCTGTACGATCCGCGAGAAGCCTCGCTGTTCAAGCTCAGCCGTCTCCGCGTACCGCGCTATCGCCAGGTGTTCAGCACACTAAGCTTCGCCATCATGCTCGGACTCTTCCTGGCTGTGCTAGTCGAGCGCAGCCTCTACATTACTCCCCTCGAAGTTGTCTTTTGGGTCTGGTCTGCTGGGTACATGTTGGACGAGGTTGTGGGCTTCACAGAGCAAGGCTTCGGTCTGTACATTCTCAGCTTCTGGAACGCCTTCGATCTTGGCATCCTTGGTCTGTTCGTCTGCTATTACTGTCTACGGTTGTACGGCGTTGTGCTCGCTGAGCAAGGCAAACACCGCATTGCGAGCATGGCGTACGATGTCTTGGCATCCACAGCCGTCCTGCTGTTTCCGCGACTGTTCAGCGTCCTCGACCACTACCGCTACTTCTCGCAGTTGCTCATTGCATTCCGCCTGATGGCCCAGGATCTAATGGCTGTGCTCATCCTCATCCTGATATCATGCTCTGGCTTCTTCGTGGCTTTTACGCTTTCCTTCTCCGACGATACCACGGATGGATCTGCAGTGGCTTACGCGCTGTTCCAGATCTTGATGGGCTTCACGCCGGCTGCATGGGAGAAGTGGTCAGGATATAATGCGCTCGGGAAAGGCATTATGGCTGCGTTCTTGATCATCTGTCACTTCCTGATCGTTACGATCTTGATCACAGTACTGACCAACAGTTTCATGGCGATCGTGAAGAACGCAGACGAGGAGCATCAATTCCTCTTCGCCGTCAACACAATCTCCATGGTCAAGTCGGACGCTTTGTTTAGCTACGTTGCTCCCACCAACGTGCTGGGATGGTTACTCAGTCCGCTGAGGTACCTAATACCTTTCCGACAATATCTTAAGGTGAATAGGACGGTCATCAAAATCACACACTTCCCGGTACTGTTCGTCATCTTCTCGTACGAGCGGATCATCCTATCAGGCTACGCATACGAGCCTACCGACCTCATCGAGAAGCCGGCAAGGTCTCAGATGAAACCACTGGCGTTCAGCTTTAACAAGGCGCCAGAGCTGTTCAGCCCAGGCAACAGGCTGCGCGAACCATCCGTCATCAGCTTCCACAAAGACCGCGCGCTCGATGAGGTTTTCAGACATCCATTCCGTGGTAGCACTATGCGCACCACGACACGCGGTGTGGACCCCGAACGTCGCAACTCTTCGAATGTGGTGGACACTTGGATGCAAGAGGCCGAGAATGAGGGCGGCGCGAGCCCGCCGCTCGAGCAGCCTAGAAGTGTGCTCGAGCGGCTGGAGCATCGTCGTCCGCCTTTCCGGCGCGCGGCTACAGCCGATAAGTATAAACACAAGCGTAGTCGCGAGTTCTCCACTGCTACGAAGAGTTTGGGAAGCGATCCGGAGTCGCGCTCGCTTACCACGAGACGCCCGCAGCCGATTGAGGAGGAGTCTGAGCCCGTGGATATGAGCACTGAGACGGTCCCACAGGAGACCGATGCAGATGGAGATGATGAGAACAATGGCGAGTCCGACCAGGCGACACCTGCGATCGGTGAGAGCGCTGTCTCTATAGTTGGAAAAGAGAATGCGACACCAGGTGGCGATGATAGCGAAAGCGAGTACTATCACACACCCACCGCCAGCAAGTCGCCGTACATGCAAATGTCCGCCGCAGCCAAAAGCCGTTTGCAGGACTCGGTCGACCTTCTCTACGCTGGTAACACCGCGTACCCGGCGCGAGCATCTGCGCAACAACGCAAAACACACGGCCGCAACACCTCCAGCGGGACGGTCCTCTTCGCGCCTCAAGCGGACGATTCCTCCGCCACGCATCCGGTACGTCCATCACGACCTACCACAGCGAAGCTGACGAACAGCGGCGGGACCTCGACTCCCAATATCCGCAAGACTCTGGCCTCCGGGCAGCAGACCCCGAAACCGAAAGCTGCCGCACGCGCTCGACCTATCCTGCCGCCTCGGCAGCGGACGGCGCCCATGGCGAACGGGTACGGGATGTCGTTCCTGGATATCGCGCAGCAGGCACGACGAGCGCCATCTTTTAACGCGCGAGCGCTGGACCTCGCGAGTGAGATCGGCGATAATAACTGGGGACCCTCCGGCGGTATCGACGCGGGTGGGCTGTCCGGCATGCCGGCTTCGTTCAGCGAGCAGCTCTTGCGTGAAAGGGAGATGCAGCGAGAAATAGAGCGTAAGCGGGAGGAGAAGCGAGGCAGGGCGAGGAGCAGGAGAAGGGCATGGTAAACCGGATCATGCTCGCGCGCATGCATACGCTGGAGGAGGGGTTTAGGGAGGTGCTGAAGGAGATTAAGGATATGTCGCATCATGCGAGTAGTTCGCGGAGGGAGAGTGAGGGCGATGTTGCTGTGCGGGGTAAGCCAAGGCCGGCTCCGAAGGTGGATACGGGGGGTAGTAATCAGGGACGGGGGGGTGTGGCGCCGTTGACGCCGGTGGCGAGGTCTGTCGCTGCGGGTGGCGAGGGGAAGGCAAAGAAGAGTCCGAGGAAGTTACAGAGACGGAATACGAAAGGTAAGGAGGCCGACCGACCGGGCAGTGCGATGCAGGTTGGGGAGGAAGAGGCGCCGAGCCCGGAGAGCGTTTTGTCTGTCGTTCAGGCAAGGGATGATGAAGCAGAGACTGGTGGTGGGGATGAGCGGCCGGGAACGGCTATCAGGACCCCGGAGCCGCCGAGACGCGAGGAGTGAGGTGGATGGTAAGTTGTGTGTTGTATCACTGAAGCGGAGATTGATACCTTTTTGCGCGGTTTGCGATCGGCGTTCTGGCGTTCAAGCATAATATCTGGGTGGTTCGCGTTGATAGCATTTCTTGGGTAGCATTTCGGTCTAGCGGAGATGGTCGCTTCGCGATCAGAGCAGCCTTTAACCAGACCCCAGTCGCGCCATTACCTACTCACGTCCCTGACTCTTCGTCTACACTTCCTTGGCTGTCGTAAGCTGCCATGTCCATTACAACGCCAGCATTACACCTCCATCCCACTCTCTCGAGAGTACCTAGGTAGCCAGCAGTCATTCACACCCCACCGCCTTGACACCTCGTCAGTTCAGCCCAACCTACACGTGTTGCTCGTCGGGGGAAAAGGGGATGACATACCGGACCTGCTAGGCTCGACGTGGAAGGTGCCTTGGTTGCCCTTCTGGACCTCTGCCTGCCGCCATCGGGCTGCTAGGTAGGAGGAAAGGAGGACGGCGCTGCTGAAGAAGATGGTGTTGCGGCGGCTGATTTGGTGTCTTAGCCATGCACTAAGGTATGAGTACCTACCCTTAAGCGTCGGGGGGTTTAAGAAGGGTTGGGTTGGGTGTTACTACTGACTTGATGTACTGTTGCCAAGCCATGGTGATGATCGAGGGGGGCTCGGTGCTCGATAGTCTGTGGTTTGGGGGCCGCCTGGATGCTGTCCTTGTCGTCGAGGCAGCTCTGGATTTGACTGTACGGTGCACACAGATCCATACACCTGTCGAGATCGAGTGAGGTTTACTGGAAGCGCCACTGTTCGTGTCGTCCTGCTCCTGGACTCCCCCGCAATATCGCCCCACAGTGGTGCCACGAGGTTGCCGCCTGCCGAGAGCCGAACAAGTGATGCTGTGGCGCACGCGCTTCTTGCTTGGAGGTTGCCAGCAAGCGTTAGAACACCAACAACCATCACACCTGCTCACCTGAGTCGAACAAACCGCATCGCCTACCCGTACCGAGACGACAACACTAACACCTCGCAAATCCGCCAGCATGGCCTCCTCGTCCACGCCAGCGACCCCCCTCCTCTACTCCTGCATCGCCTACCACAACACCATCCTAACCGAGCACACCACCTCCGCCGTCTCAGGCACCTTGGGCCTCGCCTCCGTCATCCTCCCCAAAATCCAGCACGAGACCGCCCAGAAGCTGACCTACACCCACAACGACAACTTCATCCACTACATCGCGGATGCGCCGCCCTCGTCCAGCAGCCCAGACAGCCTGAGCGCGGGCGGACTGACGTACATGGTCGTCGCGAAAGCGGATTTGGGGCGGAGGATACCTTTTGGGTATTTGGTGGAGATCAAGAAGCGGTTTCTGAAAGAATATGACCCCGAGCGCACGACATTTGGGTCGCTGCCGGCGTACGGTGCGGCGGCGTTTAATGCGCAGCTCAAGCAGCTGATGGTGGATTATGGCACGACCAAGGCGGGGAAGGACGATGCGTTTGCAAATGTGCAGAATGAGATTGAGAATGTGCGGGGCATTATGACGGAGAATATTGAGCGGGTGCTGGAGCGTGGGGAGAGGATTGATTTGTTGGTGGATAAGACGGATAGGCTGGGAGGCAGTGCGCGGGATTTCCGGGTGAGGAGTCGAGGGCTGAGGCGGAAGATGTGGTGGAAGAATGTGCGGTTGATGGTGCTGATGGTGGTGGTCATTATCTTCCTGGTCTACCTTCTTGTTGGATTTGGCTGTGGGCTGCCCGGTCAGTCTCGCAATAACTACGTTACGACTCGAGATGAAGCTAACGAGATGCGCAGCTTGGGGCAGATGTATCAGAGGCTGAGTGCACGTCAAGGGCTAACGAATGCGGCGTTCAAGCGAGGCACTTTCTTGTGTACACTATATTCGCCCAGACTGCAAGCAGATCAAGCACTGTCACCCCACCCCAGCGCCTCCTCAAGCTTCTGCTGCGCCGACACCCCATCCGTCTCCATCAGCTTCCTCTCCTTCACCTCCTTCACCATAAACTTGAAATCCTCATCCCCACCCTCCGCCCTGCGATTGAACTCCTCCCAATTATCCTGCAGCCACTGCACATCCCCCCCAGCCGCCGGCACCGTAAACCCCAGCTCAGTCATATGAATCATACTCCCCAACAGCACAATCGACCTCAAACTCGTATCCACATCCGGATCCGCCCTGCGCACTTTCGGCAACCCGGGACCCACGATCTTATCCCACGCCTGCTGGATCTGGCTCGTCAGGTCCACCCAGTCTTCCCGTCTTCGCGAGGGGCCATTGCGCACGTGCGCGAAGAGGTGGTTGGCGGTGCGGCGCTGGCCGCCTACGTACGTGCTGGCTTGCGAGACGTCGTGGAAGTCGACGTTGACGAAGAGTTTCGGGGTGGAGAATTTGGTGGAGTGGATGGTGGTGATGGCGGCGGCGAGCTCGTCTTTTTGGGAGACGGTGAGGGGGATGTGGTGTTTGAATTCGTAGAAGGGCATGGTGGGCTAGGGGGATGGTAGGGTGATTGAACGTGTTGTGGGGGGCTGGTGGCTATGGTATGGGTGAGTTTATCGGCTTATATGGTGTCAGTGTACTGCTTTGTAGGTCCAGTCTGCTCGAACACCTCGGCATTGGAGGTGACGTAAAGAGCGCAGGGCTCAGATCCGGGGTACATACAGACTCCAGTCCCTCGGAGCGATGTCTTCTAAGTATGACAGCAAGCTGTCCAGCTTGTTCGTCAGAGGAGAAGGGAGGGCTGACGCAGTACGGTCCGACGCACACTGCTCGATGCCTGTAGGCACCGTGACACCTACTGCGGTGAGAGATGAGCCAGAAGCAGGCGGACCAACCCAAGTGGACATCGTTGCGAGTCTTGCGGAAGCTACCACAGTCGCTCTCCGAATATTGAAGCAGGTCTCAGACCTGCGTCGAAAGCTTGGTCGACCGAAGCGAGACTTCGCCGAGTCCAGTTGACCAAGGCCCGCACCCGCTCTTGCTGAGGCACACTGACCCGCAGATGACATGCTGCAGAACATAATGCGGATCTAGAACTTCCATTCTCCCTCAATCTTGTCCCACTTCCAAACTCTGCGCGGCAGCTTGTTGCCAACCATATACTCCCTCCACGTACCGCCAGTGCCCGCTTCGAGTGTGGCTTCGGACTGAAGGCCGAACCGGATCTCGGTATTGAAACCCATCCCGTAGTCGCAGTGGTCTTCCTTCGCCTTCGCGAAGTCACTCAGGAAGCGCACGCCATCGAATTGGTCGAGGTCGAAATCCGCCTGTCCATAGACGCTTCTCGTGTTGACCACTTCTTCGGCCATCAGACGGCGCAGCTTCAGACGGCGCAGCTTAGAACCCGAGCTTGTCAGCTCGACTCCACGCTTGAGAACGTCACAGCTATATGTACCACCCTGCTTCTTGCTGAAGGACATAAGCATCCCCAGCATCACCTCATCCTGGAACGTATGGATCCGATACTTGTCGCCAAGCACCCAACAGTTGACGAGCAACATCTCCGTGTCCATTTTGGCACCATCGATCTCGGTCCATCGAGGCACAGCCTGCGTGAATGCCAACGCAGCAGCAGTTCCACGCATTCACATCGTCTTCTGGGAAGTGGAGACGGCCTCGTTCACCCTCGACGAAGGCATCGGCCCGGAGCGCGCTGCTGAAGTAGTCGGAGAGCTGCTCGAGGAGAACCTGTTGGACTCGGAACGGCTTGGTGTCGGGTGTGATTTCGCCCACGTAGACGTCGATGAGACGGTCTGCTTGGAGGGAGCTGCCGGTTACAATCAGTATGCTGCTTTGGTTGTGTTCGTAGATATCGGAGCTCACTCTGCCAGATCTCTGATTTGCTGCTCGGAGTCGACCATGGCCGCTGAGTGCAGGCTCCTTTAGTGTTTGATGCTTGGATGAAGGCGACAAGGTAGAATATGATGCCGAGATGCTATGCCTGTGCACCGGCTGCACTCGAGGTCAGAGTATAATTTGCGTCGAATGATGGAGTGTGCGGTCGCTGAAGGTGAACGAATGTGATCTCGGCGCGTGGGATTGAGCTTTGTGAAGTGAGCGTCGTAAAGTGAACTTGAGTGCACAGCATGTGACACATACCTTGTTCACACGAACGCAGAAGGTGCGATCCGCCTTTTGTGTTTCTCTCCTACGTCAGCCTATACCTTGCTAATGACACCCAGCACACACCGCACCATGGAGTCCTTCATCCAGTGAGTAATACGCCCTCCATATCAGCATTGAACCGCCACTAACGGCCATTCGCCAGATCCCTCGAATCCGCCAAAAGAGTCAAAATCATAGTGGGCAGAACTGTCCCGCGGACATTCGTCGTGCAACAACTGCTCCTTGAAAGCAAATCGGAGTACTTTGTGGAAGCCCTCCAGGCCCAGCACCTGAGCACGAAGCCCGAGGCAGGCTTACTCATATTCGCGGACGACGATCCTGCCGCCTTGGAGATGCTACTCTTCTGGATGTATAAGGGCCACCTGCCCAAAGACGCCCTCCGGAACGCGGTCATCCATGGCGTACGCGCCTGGGCGCTGGGCAACAGGCTTGGTCTTCCCGACATCCAGAATTGGGTGAGCAGAGCGGAAGCAGACCGTGACATGCCTGTCATGTGTTATATCGTAGCTGACTCCGGGCTTCTAGGTCATGCTGGCCATGGTGCGGTGGTCGTATTCTTGGTTTTTCGACACTCACACGCTTCGGGAAGCCGTCAAGTCCAGCGCGCCTGGCTCACTTATGCGGAAAGTGCTGGCCGAGGAGACTATTGTGCAGCCGGGAAGTAGACAGCTGCAGCCGGCCGAGCTTGGCGGACTCGACGGGCACGGTTTCCTGGACCAGGTGCTGGAGATGCATTTCGCGAAGATAGGCGATCTGCGTCAGGAGCGCGGGTTGGACGATGATGGCTAAATTAAGGACTACAACACGCTCAATAAGTACATGCTGGGAGAAGGGATGAGGAAGCCGAGTGAGGTATAGGAAAGGGCGACACTTTACGGGATGGCGTAGCTGGGTACTAGAAGTGTACAAGGGAGGTGAGTAGAAGATCTCGAGGTCATTCCTGGCGATCTACAGACCTTGAACAGCCACAATCTGCTCAAATAACCGAGAGCGAGCCCACATCACTGCCTCTGGAACGTCACCCTGATAGCCTTCTCACCCAGCGTCATGCCACCCGTAGACTCTTTCGCCGTGATCGCCCCACCCTCATCCTCATACTCCACGAACGCAATCTCCGGCCGTCCAGGCACAGTCCGCACTTCCCTAAAGCCCGTAAAGCGACAGAAGATCGCCGTAAGCGCCGCTTGACCATAGTCCTCCGGCAGGTCCCGCAAGAAGAGAATCTTGTTCGGCGGCAGGTACTCGTCCGGCACCACGCCGGCCGCCTGAGCAGGCTTCGTGCTCTTCGCGGGGCGCTCGGCGAGCTCCTCGGCTGCTGCACGCTTGGCGGGCTTCGCCTCGGCGGCCTCGATGAGGGCTTGTTTGCGCTCCTTCTCCGCCAGCCGGTGCTGCTTATGCGCCTCGAAGCCTTCCTCGTTGTCCTCTCTCAGCACCGTAGCATCGGATCTCGTCTTGGCGAAGTCCAAGTGCATCTGCTTGCCGAAGATTTCGAACCCCTGCAGCTCGTCGATGGCCGTCTGCGCCGAGTCCTCCGAGTCGAAGACGACGAAGGCCTGCCCCTTCCGCCTGTAGCTCTTCTTCGCGATCACGTCGACGATGTTGCCGTATTCGCCGAAGACTTCGCGAAGGGTCGTGATCAGGGCGGGGATCTTGATGCGCTCGTCGATGCTGCGGACGTAGACACTACGGGGTAAAGGTCAGTTTCGGGAGCGAGACACTACGCTTGTTCGTACGATGTGCAATGTACGAACGTTGCGCTGGGCGGTGTCTCGCCGTCATCGGTGGAGGTCATGACTGAAGAGTTGTACTTGCGCCTTGCCTACCGCTGTACGACCCCGCAGCGGTTGATGAGTGTGTTTGGTGATGATTGTCGCAAAGAAGAGGATGCGGGTGGATGTGCGAAGCGGAGGTGGTTCGGAGCGGAGCCTGTTCCGCTCGACCTCGCTTCTCGACCACGGCGATCTCTAAGGTAGTGAACACCACTGCAACCCTCCACTTTCCACTCGAAAGGCTTGGAGAGGGAGAGGGGCAGTACCCAAGACGTCGTCTTCTGTGAGAGGGAAGCAGTTCAAAAATTGACTCACCCCATAACGGTCAATATTCACCTGCTTCATCCGCACTAGTCAGATAAGCTCCACCGTACCTGCATCTCTGACGTGCTGGATATGCACTAGGTAGGCACATGAAGACCATATTCTCTCCATCCTCTTCTGCTATTATTGCTCAAGTTCGCAGGCTATTCAAAAACTTTCCGGTTTTCCAACGCCACAATGGCCTCCTCGACCCGCAAGAAGATACTCAATACCCTGCAAATCGGTAAAGATTACACCGTAAAGCCAGCCGGTCTGCAATGGCGGAGCAACACCTTTTTCAGTATGTACACCGTCGGAAACAAACGGCCCAAGGTTCACTTATACTGATCTACATCGTAGTTGTGGCTACAGTGGCCATCGGCCTGTTCACCGACCTCTTCCTCTACGGCCTGGTTGTGCCCATCCTGCCGTACATGCTCCATGACCGCATCGGCCTCCCTCCCGATCAGATCCAAAGCAATGTCTCCGGTCTTCTTGCGGCATACGCCGGTGCTTCTGTCATTTGCTCCCCACTCGCTGGCCTGCTAGCAGATCGCATGACCACGAGGCAGGCACCCTTCTTGCTTGGCTTGACCGCTCTGCTAGGGGCCACCGTGCTGCTGTTCGCCGGTCAGACCTTACCGGTCTTAATTGTAGCCAGAGTGCTGCAGGGCATCAGTGCAGCATTCGTATGGACCATCGGCTTGGCGCTCTGTTTGGAGACGGTTGGCCCTGGGAATCTTGGGAAGACGATAGGATCGGTACGAACGTCCTCCTGATAGACGTATACATGGGCTGACTCTGGCTTAGATCTTCAGCTTCATCTCTGTGGGCAACTTGTGCGCTCCCCTACTCGGCGGTGTACTGTACGAGAAGGCTGGCTACCCAGGCGTATTTGGCATCGGCTTCGCTATCCTAGCGGTGGACTTCATCATGCGCCTACTCGTCATCGAGAAGAAAGTGGCGAAACGCTATGACGCCAAAGACGCCTCGGTCGGTGACCGTGACACAACGACCAACAACGAACGTGACGGCAACGCAGAAGAAGAACAGGACAACGACGAGCAACAGCCCCTCCTCGGAAGCAAAAAAGAAGACGAAGCCGCCTTCAAGCTCTCCGGTAACCAGCCAAAGCTGGCCCGGATAATCCCCATCCTGCCCTGCCTCGCCGACCCCCGCCTCCTGACCGCCTTCCTCGTCGCCTTCGTACAAGCCCTCCTCCTCGGCAACTTCGACGCCACCGTCCCAACGGTAGCACAAGACTACTTCCACGCCGGCTCCCTCAAAGCCGGTATCTTCTTCCTCCCACTAGGCATGTCGGACTTCATCGTCGGCCCCCTCTTCGGCTATTGCGTCGACCGCTTCGGCACGAAACCCGTCTCCGTCTTCGCCTACACGTATCTCATCCCCATCCTCACACTACTTCGCCTACCCCACCCAGGCGGGAAAGACCAGATGATCCTCTACGGCGGCTTGCTCGCGCTTTGCGGTGTCGGTCTGGCTGGGATAGGCGCGCCGTCGATCGTCGAGGCGGGGGCGATCGTGCAGAAGTACTACGAAGTCAACCCGGAGTGGTTCGGGGATAACGGTCCGTACGCGCAGCTGTATGGGTTGAACAGCATGGTGTTCTCCGCGGGACTGACGCTGGGTCCGGAGTTGGCGGGGGAGTTGAAGCAGAGGCTTGGGTACGGGAATATGAATGCTGTGCTGGCGGGGATATGCGCGGTGACGGCTGGGCTGTGTTTTGTGTTTATCGGGGGGAGGCCGAAGGTGTTGAGCTGGAGGAAGCGGTAGTCGGACTCCTCTCGAGGCTACAGTGTCACGTGGTAGGATGCAGCTTGTTGAACAGACTCGATGTCCTTGGCACTTTCACATCTTGAGCCCACGTCGACAGTCTGGCATCGCCCGGCGCTTCGCCACCCGTATAACAGTGGTGCCACTGGTATTGCACAGTGGTAAGTGGAGAACGCATACAGATGAAAGGGGACACGGCGCTCGGGCAGCTGACTCGACTCGTTACGTGCTCATCGACAATCAGTACTCGTCTCGATGGTGAGCAACATGCGAGAAGTACCCAAGTTCTTTGCCAGTTCTCTTCTTCCAACCTGTTCCCGGCTTATTCACCTGGACATGCCCGCCGCCGCATCCTCCCTTAGCCACCGCGTTGCCGCCATGACTTGCGCTGCCTCCCATGACTCTCCGCCACGCAGCAACAAATGCAGTCTCAAGCTTCCGCACACCTAAGCCACCCCACAGAGTCCATGCCTTTCGCGACCGGGAAGAGCAACGCCGACTTCTCCACCAAACCCCTACCATCCACTTTCGCGATCTCCGCGGCCCACCCCGAGGATTTCTCCCGCCACTGCGCCTCCTCAAACATGCCTCCCAGGTATCCGATCACCCGGACGTTCTCCAGCATGCCGAGTTTGACGTCGGGCAGGCGCCGGAACCACTCGCCTAGGCCGATGATGGAGGTTTCAAACGTGTTGCTGCTGTAGAAGATGGGCAGGGCTTCATCCCGGATGCGGTGGCAGGTGCGGAGGAGGCTGGGCTCAGAGGGTTCTTTGCTGCGCAGCATGTACATCCAGGGAATGCTGATCGGGTTCGTGTCGACAAGTGCGAGCTCGTAGATGTGATTGCGTAGCTCGGGTGGCAGAGTGAGGAAGCGGCACTTCTCCTGGGCGGAGTCGGCTGCGCTGTTCATATTGTGCTTGTGTCCTGGTTGAATGAGTGGCGGCCGAGGGCGGCGTATGGTTTCGGTCCTCGAGTCCATGCTGTCACGCCGTGTGTTTGGCGTGAAGCAACGAAGAGGTCGATCGAGAGGAACTTAAATAGAGCGAGAACTGGACTATGCGCTCTGACTCGTGCGTGCCAAGGTGTGAATTGACAGAAGCGGCAGGAACGACCGAGTCGTCACATGCAGATCAATTGCAGTGCTCTGAGGTGGCGAGAGTCGAGGGCGGATAACCCTTCACAGAAGTCCTCGAACTTTCAACCACGACCATGTGCTTTTTCTACCTCGCCCTTCGCAAACCTCATGCTGACTTCGACTCGGCCATTCCCCACCTTCTCCCACACTCCGCTCCACAATCCAGACTCAGACCTGCTTCACCTCCCCAGCACTGATCCACAACCACCACCCCAGCTCTCTCACCGGCACAAAGACGGCCGCCCTAGCCAGCACGCCCCTCCCGTGCTTCTCCACGAAAGCCTCCGCACCCGCCACCATCTTCCTCCACTGCGCCTCACCACCACCACCGCCGCAAGTCCAAATGATAGCCTCGAACGGCCGCACATTCCTCAGCAAGCGCAGATTGCTCTCTGGGATACTCGTGATCCACATCGCCATCGTCCGCGAATAATAAGACTGGAAGATATTGCAGCCGTAGTAGAAAGGCAGGACCTCGGCACGGAGCTGGCGGTTGGCCTGGCAGATGCCGGGGACTTTCGGATCACCGCGTTCCACGTAGAGCGGGATGAAGATGGTGACGGAGCTCCAGGGGTAGGGCGAGGAGGGCGCACGTCACCACTGGTGTAGAGTCCGCGTTGTTGGCCATGGTGCTGTGCTTGGTGGTTGTGTTGGTTGTCTTGCGGGCAGCAGCAGGACTACGTGGATATAGCTGTGGAATTTCAGCTTTTCCAAGTTCCCCCGTGCGGTTGAGAAAGCGGGCGGGAGGCTTTTGAGTCAGAGACCATGGAAAGGTAAGCATGTAGCGCTGCGCGCGCGCTACCTAAGGTAACTCCTGTGTGTTGTGGAGTTCGAGTGGCACGCGACCGACATGGCGGCAAGGTTCCTCGAGCTCGTATGGCCTGACCACCACCAGACAATACAGCTTGCACCGCTTCGACACGACTTCACTTTCGCCCGCCCTATTTCCTCCTCAATACCAAGCTCCTCAACACCTCCAGCAAGCCCCTGCCGCTATAAAAGCTGTACCTCACCTCACCCTCGGCGGTTTGCTTCTCTTTTTCTCAAGCCAGCCACGCCAGAGCGCAAGCGGTCAGCACAACTTCCCCTTCGGACAGGTGCCCGCGAACGGATTGTCACCACCGTTCGTAGGAACACGGCAGGGCTATCGTCCAGAAGATACCTAGCGAACAACCCCGACGAATAGTATCTCATTGCACCAGGGCGTCAAATGCCACCCACCCCACTCCATCAGTTCCCCACCTTATAAAACTTTCTCCCCTTCCCAAATAAGATCTCCGGCCTCCGCTCCGCCACATCCAGCACCGCCTGCGCCAACACCGAATTCGCCCACGCGAACCAACTCCTCGTATACTCCCCCACCTTCCCCACATTCACGCTCTCGTGCACCACCCCGAGCAGACACGTATCCCGCACTCGCTCCAGACACCCCCGCATCTCCTCCTCATCATCAGAAGTCAGAACCTGCATCAACAGACTCATCGGCCACGCATTCTGGAGCCCAATATGGGGTCCCCCGATGCCGGAGAACGCTGAACCGGTTAGGAAGTAAGGGTTGCTGTCCTTGGAGAGGATCATACGCCGTGTATTCTGATACGTGCGCTCACTTTTATCCACGAAACCCAGGTAAGGCAGGGAGAGCAGGGAAGGCACATTCGCGTCGTCCATGAGGATATGCGAGCCATACCCGTCGATCTCGAAGGCGAAGACGGGGCCGTGTGTGCTGTGATTCACGACGGCATGGGTCCAGATGCCCTTCTCGATCACCTCGCCGCGGAGTTTGAGGGCGGCGGCTAATTTGGGTTTGCTGCTCGCGGATTGGAGGAGGGCGGCGGTGCGCTTGAGTTCCACGGCCATCATGGCGTTGGCGGGGATGAAGAAGCCGAGGATGGTGGCGTCGTCGCTGGGGCGGAAGGCGGAGCGGATGAGTCCCGTGCCGTAGTTGAGGGGGTTGCCGTTGCCGGCTAGGATTAGGGTTTCCGTGCCGGTGGTGGTTTGGCGTTGGAAGCGGTACATTTGTCTCTGGAACTCGCCTGTCTTTTCGGAGAAAGTGGGTTTGCTTTGTTCGTCGAGGACGTTGAGTAGAGAGTCCAGAGCTTTGTACCAGCGCGGGGTGAGGAAAGCCGTGCTGGCGGTGTGGGCATGGTATTCGTTTCCCAAGCGGAGGAAGTGGGCGAGGGAGTCGAGCTCGTATTTGCATTCGAAGACTTGCGCGGGTTCGTAGGCCGGGTGGACGGCGTCGGCTTGGCCGTTGTCGGTGGCGCGGAGTTTGCTGGGGGGAGGGGGTTGGAAGGCGTTGCAGTAGGGGCTAGCAATTACGTATTCCGCTTGGGTGTTGATCGCTCCGAGGATCAGGTTGGAGATGGCTCTGTCTCTCTTGGCTAAGGATTGGTATTGGGCGAGTTGGTTCGTGCTGTCCCGAAGCCATTCCGCGTTGATGTCGCCTGTGACGATGAAGCTTTGTGCCCCTTTCCAGGCGCCGTCTGCTGCCCATTTGCTATTTCCGAGCACTTGCTGCGCCATCTTATCTGTCTTGGACGTGGTGCCGTCGGAATGCCAACGCACAGTGGTGTCGAGGGTGTTGGGGAAGGCGTTCTCAAAGATACGAGCTAGATCCCGGTCGATTATGGTAGCATTCATATCGCGGATGATCTTCTCGACGAGGTCGGACTCGAAGGTGCGGCAGTGAGGGGAGGGTCGCTGGTATGGGAGTTTCATGGGGCCGTCGCTGAGTGGGTGGCTGGTATACGGTCAGTGCGAGTAGGACAGTGGTAGGGGGGCATTGGACGCATACTGAGGGAAGCGGACATAGTGCTCGTAGGCGGGACATGCTGCTTGGTACTTTGCTTTCGCCTTTGCTGCGTCTTGCTCTGCTTTGGCGTGGCAGAAGGGTATTTCGAGGCATACGCTGGCTAGCATCAGTAGTGCTGCTGTGGAGGGGGCTCGCATGGTTGATCGTCTCGTCTCCCTCGTCTCGTCCGGTTGTACCGACCAGCTTATCGTGTAGACGATAGATGTCTGTCAGTGCTACAACCAACTGGAAGTATACACCTTAGTGGTAGTCGCTACCTCGACGTGACCTAATGGACGGAGCGGAGTCCGACCCTTGCATGTGGGAACTCACATTCACTCCACCCCACACCCCACCATCCGATCTTCAAAACCTTGTGGCTTCCTCATTGGGACGGCGAGAGATCTGACACAAGCACACGATGGAATCGATCTCGAGGATCAGCTCACTGCTGGAAACAGGTAACACACGCTCCCACCATCCCTAAATCCCCTAACACCTCTCATCTGATATATTCCAGCCCGCGACCTCACCCTCGAAGCCGCCCGCGATGCCGGCCCTCGCAAATCCACCCGCCCTCTCCCCGCCCCCCAGATCAAGAAACTCCTCGACAGCCGCCAGGAGCGCGAGGTCCTCGATGGCCTCCGCCGCGTCATTGCCATGCAATACGCCAACCCGCCCCAAGCCACCCTGACCTTCTTCCCCACCGTCCTCAAGACCCTCTCCCACCCTTACCCCTCGACGAGACCGCTGGTGTACAATTATCTCATCCACCATGCCGAGTTAGACCCGGATACGGCGTTGTTGTCGATCAATACGATACAGAAGAGCTTGTCGGATAGGAACCCCCGAGTCAGGGCGATGGCGTTGAAGACTATGGCTGGGATTCGGGTACCTGTTATTTCGCAGATTGTGAGTCTGGCGATCAAGAAGGGCGTCAGTGATCTCTCGCCTCTTGTGCGGAAAGCGGCGGCGTTGGCGTGTGTGAAGTGTGTGCGGTTGGACGAGACGACCAGGCCGCAGGTGGAGGAGTATCTCGCGGTGTTGTTGGCGGACAAGCAGTACTACGTGGCGGGCGCGGCGGTGCAGGCGTTCATGGAGGTATGCGGGACGGAGAGGCTGGACTTGATACATCCGGCGTACAGGAGACTATGTCGGATGGTGGTGGATATGGACGAATGGGGCCAGCTCGCGCTGCTGAAGCTAATGACAGTGTACGCCCGACGATGCTTCCCACGACGAACGAAGCGTACCAAACGCGCCCAAACACAAGAACAGAAAGCTCAGGATTTCTACGAGGACCTGGAACCGGAAGCACAACAAGAAAACGAAGCAGACTACGAGGAAACCGAGATCCCCGACCCCGACCTCACCCTCTTCCTCACCTCCATCCACCCCCTCCTCCAAAGCCGCAACTCCGCCGTCATCGTCGCCGTAGCCCGCGCCTACCTCTACCTCTCCCCGACCGCTCACCTGCCCCAAGCCATCGGCCCCCTCATAGCCCTCCTCCGCTCCCCGCAGGATATCCAACAAGTGGCCCTCCACAACATCGTCCAAGTCTGCCTCGCGCAACCCGCGCACTTCGCATCCTATTACCGCCACTTCCTCATCCGCTCCACCGAACCGCCTCAAACCCGGGGATTGAAATTGGAGGTCCTAACCCTCATCTTCCCCTCCTGCTCACCGGATATCCAGAGTCTCCTGCTCGCAGAATTAGAGCACTTCTCCCGCTCACCGGAGGACCCAGCACTCGTCCGCGACAGCGTGAAAGCTATAGGCCGGTGCGCGCAGTCCCCCAACCCGGCAACTTCCCGGCGCTGCCTGTCCCTCCTGCTATCCCAACTCCACAGCTCGGATGACAATCTCGTGGGCGAAGCCATGCAGGTCATTCGCCACTTGATCCAGCGCTCCCCCGCCGAGCATCGGAAGACTGTGGTCAGGTTGGCGAGGAATCTGGATCACTTGACTAGTGCGACGGCGAGGGCGGGGGTGGTGTGGTTGGTGGGGGAGTTTGCTTATGCTACTGGAGAGGATGGGGGTGGGGGTGTAGCGGCGGATGTGTGGAGGATTTTGGTGAAGGGGTATGTGGGGGAGGGGGAGGAGGTGAGGGGGCAGATTGTGGGGTTGGGTGCCAAGGTTTATCTAAGGTGGTTGAATTGGAGGAAGGCGGATGGTCAGGTGGCCGATGATCCTGAGGGTGCAGTGAAGCACGAAGGTGAGAGCAATGGTGGTGACTTGCCTAGTTCGCGCTCGGCGGTTGACGGAAACGATGACGGCGAAGTACGCGGCTTCCGAGAAGACGCTTTCGCCGACCAATCACCTACCGATCAGCCCGAGCACCACCGTCAGCAACAGCAACAAAAGAAAGAGAGACCTCACCCCATCGAGCTCCTATACCAACACACCCTCCTCCTCGCCCGCTACACGCCCTCCTACCACCTCCGGGACCGCGCCAGGTTCTACCGCGCTCTGCTAGGTACACCCAGTAGCACGGAACTCGCGTCCCTACTCCTGCTCGCGCCGAAACCGGTCCCGCAGGCGCCTTCGCCTAGTGAATCCAGACGAAGCTACCTCCTGGGTTCCGCTAGTTTGATCGTAGGGGAGGGTCTGAGGGGGGAAGTGGGAGAGCGGGGCGCGGGATTGCCGGAGTGGGTTGAGGAGGGGAGGGAGCCGGATCCAGGGTTGAGGGATGAGAAGGGGGAGGAGAGGGGGGAGTATGTTGGTGAGAGGGAGAGGGATAGCAAGGGGTTGGGAGGGATGAGTGCGGGGGAGAGGTTGGATGGGGTTTTGGCGGCTGGTGGAGGGGCGGGAGCAAAGAGGGGGAAGACGCTGGATGCGTGGTTGAATGATGATGAGGAGGAGGAAGCGGACGAGAGCGAGGAGAGCGGAGGGGGGAGTAGTGGGGAGGGGACGAGTTCGGAGGAAGAGACGGAGACGGAGGAGAGTGAGAGTGAGGAGGATGAGGATGCTGGGTTGGTCAGGTGAGCAGGGTCTTTGTATGGATATCGTTCAACCACCTTTTTCATATCCAGAGATGCGCACCGACGTCCATGGTGGAGCGCATCAAGAAGTGGGCAGGACACGCGGACTCTGATCCTTTTTGATGAGAGGGCAGGCGTATACAGATCTTCCTTTTGCTCTGATGTCGTTCGGTCTCACGATCTCATCGTCAGCTTCTTTCTCAATGCAGTTCTCTTCTCTCGTCCTTTCCCTCTTTCTCGCAACCTTCGAATTGCGCGCGTACGCCTTGTCGATTACTTTGCGCGCGGTGAACATTGCGGCAATGCGCTCTCGAAGGCGTTTTGGACGTCGCGAGCTGTACTCTTGGGTGCGAAGGTCGCGTCTAGATGGCGCCCAGGCGTGTTGAGTGGAACAGCGAAATAGACGTCGCTTTATACCCCCCCTTTTATTCTTGAGCTGATGCGGGATCATAATGAGAAAAAGTAGAGGACAACGCATGGCATTCGTAGTCGCAAATCTGTAAGGAGAAACTTCTAGCGGCAGGCGAGAAACAGGGGAAGAGATGTGAGAAGAAGCGAGGCTTTGTGTAGCATCAAGTGAGCCAGTGAAATGAACGTGGGAATGACACAAGACGGAATGAAATGGAAGATGAGAAGATCCTGCATTGTATTCAGGTCGAACTCAAGAAGAGAAGCTGGACTGAAAAAGGCCGTAGTCAACTCGCCTTTGCTAGCCAACAGCATCAAGAGCTGTCCGCACCGTAAGCAATCGCGCTCGTTCGTGTTTGTTTTCCTGCACGACCTGGCCCAATCAAGCCTGTCGTTGCCGTGCCACTGCTCAGTGATACTATCAGCGGCGACTGCAGCAAGATTAGCAATGCAACAAAAGACTGACGGAGGGGTACTTTTACTCACTCACACGGGACATCCATCCGCGGGTGCTTGCTCCGCGGCCCCGGCGTCCTGTCATCGTCCCACCAGTGGCGGCCGTCAATACCACCATACTCCGTCTCGCCGTGACTGCGCTTGCGGCCGTTGGAGCGATTGAACTTCGGACGAGGCGTAGCGTCTGGGTCTTCTGTCATGAAGTCCGAGCCGGCGGCTGTATGCTGACTGCTCGCTGAGCCTGGACGTTGACTGCTCGGGGAGCTTGGACGGTCGGAGCTATGCCCATTCCGGCGTTGCTCGTATCTCAGACCCGGCAGATGTTGTTGCTGTGGTGGCGGAGAAGGTGGAGGTCGAGAAGGACCATACCTGCTACTCGACGAGCTTGGGCGCTCGGAGCTACGCTCATCCCGGCGTTCCTGATATCTCTGACTGGGGAGAGGTTGATACTGCGATGGTGGAGACGGTAGAGGACGCCCAGGACCATATTTGCCGGCTGGTGAGCCTCGCCTATTGGTTCCGGCAGTGCCGCTGTTACGGCGTTGTGATGGTGGGGGCGCAGCTGCCAAAGCCGGGCCGGGTGTCTCGTAGACCATCTTTGGCGAACCCGTAACACCTAGCGCGGCCAAGATGTCTTCCTGTGCGTGATCTCGGATCGGTGCGAGCGGCTTCGGTCGCGTGATCCTCTCACCCGCGGTAGACGACATCGAAGCTGCTCTGGAGTGGACGCTGCTGACTGCTTCGCGTCTTCCACGAGTTCTGACCTCGCCAGCATTGAGCGCTTCCTCCAGAGTGCTCAAGATGTCGCCTTCATCTGCCGACTCTTCGCGCTTGATGTGGGTAGATGAACCGTAGCTACCAAGTTCCATCGTATCATTGCCGAGCTGTGTTTCTGCCCTTGCGCGCTCAGGCCTATTTCTGTACCTCCCGATTAACTCTGGCTTGCTTATGACGTTGGCACTGAAGGCGGGCAAAGCCCTGTAGATCAGATCGCCTTTGACATCAACCCAAGCGGCGGTCTGCCGCACACTCAACAGGTTCTCGTCCACACGTTCTTTTGTGAAGTACTCCGAGATGGACTGTTCATCGTGCGCCCTCGGCTTGCGTGGCGCTTCAGCCTCCAGCTCTGCTTCGTCAAAAGTCGCGGGCAAAGGGAACTTGGTCGGTAAAGGGGGGCTCCAGTGAAGCCAGCCCAAGCTGAAGTTCGGATCAACCTCCTCTGGATGCCGGGCAAAGTAATATTCACCGTCGTATTCTTCATTTGCGTCGTCAGCACCACCTGTCGATGACTGCGGTGGCGGCATCACTTCGCCGTTGCCGTCCATAAGTTCGCTTGCTGCCGTCTTGACGTGCGAAATGGGAGCCGAATTGTTAAGCCACTCATTTCGAGCGGGTGCTGTCGACGGAGGCTGCCAGTGTGGAGGCGGGCCAGTTGGCGGGATGTGGGCGGGTGGCTGCCATCCGTAGGGCGTTGCAGAGTAGCCTGGAGTAGGTGGATAGTGTCCTTGACCTGGCGGGAAGCCGTTCTGAGGGTACGGCTGCTGCTGATGACCAGACCATTGCGGGTGCTGATAGGGTTGAGGCGCGGCGTATGTCTGTTGCGGGTAGCTTTGGTAGTTTTGGTAGCCAGGCTGAGCCCAGCCATGACTCTGATAGGGTGGCTCTGGGTGCGGTTGCGCCGGTCCTTTGTATCCAGGTGGCGGCGGGTAGTAAGTGATGATGGGGTTGCCCTTAGGCTTCTTGGCTGGCGGCGGGCTGCACAAGAGTTAGCGAGTTGATGCGCGAGGCGAAAGCGGATACCCGTCAGGAGTGGACGATGGCAAAACTCACCCGCTGAGGTTTGCTCCGCGGCTGAAACCTTGCTGGTAGCCGTTTTGATGCGGATACATCGTTGCAAATGGTCGAGTGAGAAGGAGAAGAGGTAGGTAGAGAGTGTTTCACTGTTGTCAGGGGCTCATTCTTGCCAAGAGACTGCGAGAGCGATTTCCGATGTTGATGAATAAGAAGCGAGCGTGAATGGAGTTGAGCTTGACGATGAAGTGTGTCAAGGAGAGAGTGGGCTCTTTGCGATCCCTTGCATTGCCGGCTGCGAGAGGTGCAAACAACGAGTGTCGTGGAGTCTCAGTACTTGGGAAGGGAT
>NAJQ01000178.1:5217-29632 GCA_005059865.1 Friedmanniomyces simplex
AAGAGCAACTCGAGCAAGACGGCTGGGACCCAAAAGCCATCGACTTCATCCTCAAGCACGGCCAAAAGCCCCCGCAACAACTAGAAGAAGAAGGCTTCGACCCCCAAGCCAAAGCCATTCTCCAACACCATGACCTCACTTCCGCAATCATCACCCTCCGCCCCCAGCTCGCCCGCGAACTCAACCTCGATGACGCAAACAACATCACGAGAGAACACCTCGAGCCCCGCCTCCGCGCGCACCTCCGCCGCGAGGGCTTCCCCCGCAAGACCCTCGCCTACTTCGCGGGACCCACCGCGCGTCTTGCCACGCCGCGGCATCTCGAACGCGACGGCATAGCCGTCACGGCTATGGGCCTCACCATCCCGGCCCAACCCTTCACTTCACTCCCCCCGCCTCCCGCGACCCGGACGCACTGGAAAGCAAAAGTGCTATTACGCGCGCGAACCGATCATCCCGGCGGCTTTGGCTGGGACTGAAGTACTGGGACGGGATGCCTGTGCTGAGTAAAGCGCGGATGATATCCAAGCCTACCAAGCGCATCTGGCTCGATGCATGGGATTTGGGGAAAGTGGTCAGGGGAGGCGCGGGGGCGAAGGGGGAGGTGAGGGGGTTGGGGAAGGTGGGGGAGGTGATGGTGGTGAGTACGGATCGGGGCGTTATGGAGGCGAGGGAGTGTGTGGAACGGCGGGTGGGGGGGATGGTGTTGTGTCGGATATGGTAGGCGGGCTGTATTATGGAAGAGATGATTTCGAGCCGGTGCCAATCTCCCAATTGCAACGACCATACTCTGAGGTGTAAAGTCGAGGACTCGATTCCTTGCCGAGGCTGCCACTCTGTTTGCTTGGAAACGTCACCGTTGTGCACTTTGGTCGCCCTCATCTCCGCCCCACCACCTTGGCCCCAAGCCGTGGTACTCGTCACCACAAGTGTACGGACGTGGAGATGAAGACGGAGAAGGTGCGTTTACGATATACTGTCACTTGACAGAGCAGATAATCTGGCTCTTGCCCGATCGGTGAGGAGAAGCATGGCCCACTTTCACATACTCAATCTCGCCCTCACACCTCCTCCGGCTACTTTGAAGTCAATGTCACTTCACCGTTCTACCGGAGTCGTGGCCGCTACACGCACAGTTCCTCCCCAATTCTACTCGCACTCACAAACCGCTCACCAACATCGACCGCCGGCTCGATCTCAAGCCTCGCGCACGCACATTCCCACTATGACCTCCCCATTCAAAAACTGCTGCCTGGTCGAGAACGAACGCCTCCTCCTCGGCACCCTCCAAACCGCTTCCCACGCCTCCAGCGTCATGTGTGGTGGGGAGTCACGGAATAATTGAAATGTATATTTACCCAGATTCAAACAGCCGCCGATGGAACGCCGAGCAACATTCACTCTTCGACGACAAGGAAAACGGATACAAATCATCGTGGCCACAACATCAAGAGTAGGGCGCAATCGGCGATATCCATGACGCTCGTCTACTTCGCGCCTTGTCTTGCGGCATGTGTCTATGGTGCGTTGGCCAAAGTCACTCCACATGACATGCGATGAGAGTATTGAAGGCTGATACGCTACCGCCTTCGCCCTCCCAGGTGAAAGAGGACTAGATGCACTGCGTCCGGGGGTTTTGTCGCCTGATGGAAGGGTGAAGGCATCGACAAGATAGCATTCCTGCGATGGCTTCTCGAAGAGGAGCAGCATACGGAGCCCGCCGTGCCTTCCGAATGGCCCGGAGCTGGACTGTGTTTTGAGTCTGCTTGCTCTAAGGGCCGCCTCTCCACACGCAACATCATCCTGGATCTAGTACAGATACGTTCCGGATTACAGCAGAGCCTGGAGTGGTCCGCGTTGCGCTCCCACGGTCTTGACCGGCAAAGCTTTTCCACGGGACAAGCGTAGTCAGGAGCCAGCCGGTATGAGTAGAACATCTTTGGAGCTACATCTTTGCAACGGATAACGCAGAACGATTATAACACACTCACGCAAATTAACTTTGCGGCCTGAATTGATACTCTGGTTCCCTAGTACTCGGAGCGTAACTCATCCCAACCATTCGCCTTCGCTGTCGTAGTGCCGCTCGAGGAGCATCAGTCATGGGCTCAGCAGCACCCAAGGTTGCCATCATCACCGGCGGCGCCAGCGGCATGGGCTTCGCCGTAGCCTCCGCCCTCGCAGCCCAAGGCGACTGGGACCTGCACCTGCTGGACCTGAACGCCGAGCGCGGACACGAAGCCGCCCAATCCATGGTCTGCGCCACCTTCCACCCTGTCAACGTCACCAGATATGCCGAGCTGGCCGCAGCCTTCAAAGCAGCCTTCCTACGACACCGCCGAATCGATTTCGTCTTCGCCAACGCCGGGATAGTCGATAGTGGGGCCTACTACGCGGTTCAGCAGACTGGAGACGAGCCGCCGCCGGAGCCGAGCAGTGCTGTGGTGGATATCGACTTGACGTCCGTAATCAATACAAGTTACCTAGCTCAGCACTACTTCCGCCAAACGCCTCGCTCCGCGCAAGGCCCGCGAAGTCTGGTTATAACAGCGTCTTGCGGGGGCTTCTACGCCTGCCCCGTGCAGCCCATCTACGGCGCCGCCAAACACGGTGCGGTAGGTTGGGCCCGCAACATCGCTGGCCGATCATGGAGGGAGGATGGTGTGCGGGTGAATGCGATCTGCCCCGGGACTGTCAGGACGAATTTGCTGAGCGACGAGGCGTGGAAAACCTTCCCGGAGGAGTACTTCACGCCCGTGGAGAAGGTGGCGGAGGTTGTCATGATGTTTCTGAAGGGTAGTGGCGAGGGCTGGGAAAGGAGACAGGCGATGGTCGGGCAGACGGTGGAAATCTCGGGAAGGAAGCATTACTTCCGGAAGCAGTATGAATTTTGCGATGAGGCGATGGAGGCTGTGATGGGGTCTACGGAGGTCGATGAGTTTGTGCAATAACGATGGATCGATCCTGCTGTATGTCCTCGCTCGCACTCCCATATCCTTGTTCGAAGTGAGGGTGAGGGTTGATGTGTCGACCGGAAAACGTCGTCCGCTAACCGACATACTCTCCTCATCCCAGCAACTTCCACGTGGACTCCAGACGCCACCACCTCCGCTTCTCCATACATGCCTGGTCATTCGCGGAGTGATCTGAGACATACATGGGTCAAGGAAAAGCTTCAGCGATCCTGGGTAGGAGGTATAGTGCAGAGGCACCCTACCCTTGCAGGTGCATGTATAGTACTTACATCCTCATTGACAGTCTCGCCTTTTCTTCGCACCTCAGCCGTCAAGGGTAGGTGATCGGCATCAATTCACCGTCCCCTAGTCAAAAGATGACGAAGACAAGCAACTACAACGTCGCGGTGGGCATGATCGTAGCCCTTGGCTCCTTTAGCTACGGTTTCGGCTTCGCAACCTTCGCGACGTCGATCGGGCAGCCCGGCTTCTACCAGTACTTCGCCCTGGAGCCGACGAGTGCGTACACGAACTCGATCCTCGGGGCAGTCAACGCGCTCTTCTTCTTCGGCGCCTGCGTCGGCGCGCTGGCTGGCGGCCCGCTATCCGACCACATCGGACGACGATACACCATCCTCACTGCAGCTCTCATAGCGCTCGTTGGGGGTGCCCTCGCGGCGGGAAGCGTACACATTGCCATGCTCATCGTCGTGCGGATCTTGCAGGGTTGCGGGCTGGGCGCGTTGGCGACGCTGACGCCCGTCTATCTTTCCGAGTCGTCGACGAAGGAGAAGCGCGGGATGCTGACTGGCCTGCACGGGTTCTTTCTCGTCTCGGGGTACAACATTAGCGCTTGGGTCGGGTATGGAAAGGAATGGTCCGGCATGCACTTCTCCGTGCTAACGGTTCCACAGGTACGGCTGCTTTTACTCGAAGAACCTGACATTCGGCTGGCGCGGCCCGATAGCCTTCACGTGCATCCCCTGCCTCCTGCTAGCGATCGGATGCATCTGGGTCCCCGAATCGCCTCGCTACCTGCTGATGAAGGACCGGTCGGACGAAGCGTGGCGCAACGTGCAGCGACTGCACCACGACGCGGCGGACCCCACGGACAGTGCCGCACACGAGGAGTTCGCGCAGATGCGCGCCCAGATCGCCTTTGAGCGCACGCAGCCGTCCGGGTACTGGGGGATTCTGACGACCGGGAGCTATCGCAAGCGGGCGTTTCTGTCGTGCTTTGTGCAGTTCGCGGCCAATAACACTGGAGGGCTGGTTATCAATTACTATAGTGTTATTATCTACGGAGACCTTGGACTTACTGGAAGCTTACCGTTGCTGATGTATGCAATTTACACCCTGATCGGAGCGCTCGGCAATCTTTGTGGTCTGTTGACTATCGACAAGACGGGTCGCCGCTTTGTGAGTCGAGCCATGCGATCGCGAAAAGGCCTTAGCTGACATCGTCGTCCAACCACAGGCTCTCCTAACAGGCTTCAGCGGCTGCCTCGTAGCGCTCGTCCTCGAGATAGCCATGCTAGGCAAGTACGTCACAGTCGCCGTCCCCAATCTTGCCGGAGAGAAAGTCGCCATCTTCGCGATAATGTTCTTCGTGTTCTTTTACGGTTTCTTCATCGACGCAGCGAGCTTCATCTACAGCTCGGAGATCTATCCGACGAACATCCGAGCGCGTGGCATGGCGATGGCGACGTTCACGTACTTCGCTGCGTGCATTGTAAGTCGCCTTGCTGCCCGCGGGCAGTAGGTTGTGCTGATGATATGCCATTAGACATACGTGACTCCCGGGGCCACGGCTGTGGCGACTATTGGATGGCGGTATTTCGTCATCTTCGCCTGCTTGACGGTTGTCAGTATTGTGGTAGTGTACTTCTGTACGTCTATCTTTCCTGCGAAACGTTTGCCAGGGGTATGCTGACCGAGCACAGTCTACCCGGAAACCAAGCAGAAGAGTCTCGAGGAATTGGCCGCATACTTTGGTGAGACGGTGGTCGACGACACCTATGAGAAGGCCGAGGAACAAGAAAAGGGCGGCGTCGAGCACTTTGAAATGGCCAGATCATAGTATAGTGAACACCTCCCTCCGAGCACCGCTCTTTGTCTTCACACGGACCTTGCTGTGTCGAAGTCGTGGTCACCGAGTTCGGTAATGTGCGCTTTTCTTTTAGCCATCCGAGACCGTCGAGACTCGTTGACATTTGACTTTGCCTGGCCGGTATCCCACAATAATGGTGAAGTTCAGTCTATCAGCGGCCTGTATCGTTGTTCGATGCCCGGCTAAGAGGTACAGAGGCGACATTATCCCTCAATACGCCCTCTCCAGAGCTGACCTTCGCCTAAACCATAGCGCCATTTCAAAGGGCGTAGGTAATCTGTCGAACGGAGCGGCCGGCAACGCACAATTACCACGAATCTTTGCGTTCCTCGATTCACCGAGTGAGGTGCTTCCGACCTTTTGGTGGTCTCCCGGTTTCCGGCGACGCTGATTCAAGAGACCTTCCCTGTTGTACCGTGCTTGTAGCTGCTTCAGCAAGCTAGGGACACCTGTGGAAATCCTGGGCCTCGACTCATCAGCGGTAACCAGCGTAGCATCGTTGTCGCGGACCGGTTTTTCCGTGAGACCTTCTCGCTATACGTGCAGACCAAGCGGTACGTACCCAGCATAGCTTCATCTTAGAGGCCAGACCAGGAGCAGAGAGCTGTAATGCACCCCTCGAGCTTCCCCTACCTCTAGCGGTGCTCGATCTCAGTCGTAGACGCGTGGGAAACAGGCATGGTAACATCTCACGGGACAGCTAGCGTGGGGATAAGGTAGGACACCTCGAGGCAGCTTGCCGCAGCTCGACGCAGGAGGCGCATGAGGGTGCATGGACGAGGGATGTCTGGCCGCGGCGGGGAGTCGCCTATGGCGGGTAGCAGAAGAAGAGGGCTTGCGCGGAGAAGATGGGATAAGCAGGTACGGAGGATAGTGACATTGCATGGAGAACATCCTTTCAGCCAGAACCGTAGGTACGACTTTGCAGCGCTGCGGTTCGAGACCGCTCTTCTGGTACGCAGGATAGGTGGATGATGTGAGATCAAGGAAGACCGCGGAGACGTGAAGAAGCAGGAAATGCTGGTTTACCGTTGGTGAGCAACTTCGCTAGCCGTACACCGCCCGAACCCGTACCGCTCCCACTCCAACGAGGAGCGCTTGCGGTGATGCGGCCAGACATGTCACGGTGGAGCAGCTCCGCGTGTTGCACGTGAGTGGCGCAAGCAAGCTTTTGCTTGTGTGAAGTTGCGCGATTTCTTGCGCGGCCCTGCATCGCGTCTCAGACCGCGGGGCGGCAGTTGGCGGTGGGTTGGGAGTACCAGCATGGTTTCAGACCATGGTGATATGACCAGTAATCAAGCGGATGATGGTGAGATTCGCTGGCATCGTGGGCGCACGTTGACGTTATTTCTCGAGGGCAAGATGCAGTGGTAAGTAATGTAAGCGTGCTCGTGGTCCGAAGATGACGTATCTCGCACGGTCGGGCAAGTTTGAGCTGCAGACCGCACCGTGCAATGAATATGGCATGTTATCTGATTTGCCGCCAAGCCCTGTAAATCTCATACGGTGCAATAGTCTGGTGTTATTATTATTTGGAGGTGTGTGTCATTGTCATTGTCAGTGAATGGACGGGAATGCGCGACCGCCGAGCCAGACCGCAATCCGTCTAGCGTCGGTGTTGTCGCTGCGTCTGGCACGTGCACTCTCCGATCGAACCCACCCAGCAATTTGCGCTTCTCATCATCATCAACGTCCCCATCATCTCCCTCACCCCCGGACCGCCCAGCTTGCTTCAGCTACACATCGCGTGCCTACCGTACAGGAATCCCTCTTCCTTACGGACGGCAGCGGCACTGGGATCTGCGGCCGTGAGCGTCTTCCGAAAACTACAGAGCCGATTGCGGCAGTTGATTGTCATCAATCTCCGGTTCACTCGGACTTCGCCACGGGGCCGTGAGCCACACCATCAGGCGCAGTCACTGTCGCATAGACGCTGACCCTCGCCCTCAGATGTCGCTGCGACACACCAACACCTTCTCTGACGTTCGGCAACCAGCAACATCCCTTCCAGTCTCCCGGCACAGCACGCTTCACACCATGACCGATCTTCGCTTATAGCACCGGTAGGCCCTCTGGGTCGCGCCTTCCGCGCATACAAATCGACCTTCGAAGATAATACACAGCACCGACGCCCAAAGACCACCTCATACATACAGTCAACATGGTTTTCTGGAAGCGATCACAACCTACGGAGGTGCCAAGGGCGGCGGCAAACGCAGGCATGGACCACAGCGAGGACATGATCGCCGAGGTCGACGAGGAGCCCGACGAAAGAAAGCAATGGACGCCGGCGAAGTTGCACGATACCTATACCAAGACGAGACCGACACAGCAGCTGCACAGCAGGCGGGAGTCGTTGTTGACGCGCCAGCTTCACTCCGAAACCGAGCATAGCGATGAAGACCACCCACATCAGCCGCCCCGAACACTTAGCACGCATTCCACCTGGAGCAACCCAAGCAACGCGTCGACGGCTGAGCTTACGAGTGATGACGGGCGCAGCATGCCAAGCCCGGCGACCAGTCCACCCTTGGCGCCAACACAAGCCTACAACGCGATGGTAGTGCGAGAGAAGTCTCTTGACAAGCATGTGAGGATTGTTGGTCAAGAAGAGACTCTCGCACAAAGTGGAGCTGGGGCAGAAAAGACCTTAGAAGCTACATTGGGACGCAAACGCTGTATCATGTTTGCATGCCGTGGCAAGGATGAGGCTAAGCCGGAGACGCCATCGCCAACCTCCGCGCCGGCTCTTCCACAGCCTGCACCAGCATCACCGCCCAAGCGCAAGTGCGCGATCAAATTCGCCTGCCCAATGCTAAGCAACTCGAAAGTGAAAGTTGTGGAAGCAGTGCCGGTCAAGCGCCCAGTGAGCCCTCCAACGCCTCAACGCAGATCTTCGGCGCTGCAGGTTGAGTTGGCAAGCAAGTCACATCGCGGATCGGACAGCACCGTCACCCACGCTTCCCCGAAGAGCGTGCGCAAGAGCCTTACCGCCATAAATGTGCCCACTACGACGTCGACCGAGGCGCCTAGACCGTCCTCGACGCGGAAGCAATCCAACGACTCGGACGAGACCGGCACGGAAGCCATGCGTTTTCATGAGTTCGCTAGCAGTGAAGACGAGCCAGAGGAGTGGATCACAGAAGCAAGCTGTCACCGTAGCCGACTGACGATCGATGACACTTTGAAGAAGGAGATTGATATTCGCAAGGTGTGCGAGGAAGTAGATGAGGAGGTGTTGGAAGAGGATGATGACGAGGAAGCTGATGGGGACGGGGTAGACGAGGCGGAGGGTCTTGATAACGACGAGGATGAGGAAGCCAACGATGATGAAGATCAGGATGAGGAGGAAGACGAAGACGACGAGTCCGACGCTGGCTTTCATTCTGATGATGAACACGGCTTCGCTGCTTCTGACTCGGAAGGAGAAGACAGCGACCACGAATGGTGGCGGCCGGGCGGCTCGACTGCGGCCACCTCGACCGAGCACCTCGACCGCCTCAGCATTCAGCACAAGGGCGACGACAAGGTGGTCGCCGCCTCTCTCAACTCGATGAGCTCGGGACAGCTGTCGCCGCGCTCGTTCAAGCGCCCGTCGTATCGCCGGCATCGGAATCATGCACGCTCGCTCGCCATACCCATCGACCACACCGTGGAAAACGACGAGCTGCCTGATTCGACCGACTTCGTATGCGGTACGCTAGACGAAGATCGTCCCCTCGAGCAGGCATACCTCAATCGCATGAAGGACTTGGAGGCGGCCAAGCACAAGGCTAGACCTCAAGACATCGACCCGACCTTCCCTACTTCCGATCCTGAGATGGACGAAGAAGATGACGAGGACCTAGAGGATCCGGAGGAGAGCGAGCAGGAAGAGAACATGATGCATGGATCGATGGATGAGCTTCACGAAGGGAGCACGCTCCGGCGTAGACCGTCTCCGCATCGCCGGGCCACGAGTCACATGCATCGGTCGCCGCCACCGCCTGCGCGGCATCCTTCGCCAGCTCCAACGAAACGTCACACGAAACATCACTCCCCACCGCCTCTTACCAAGCGTGTCTCTGCTCGATCACCGCCACCGCGTAGACTCTTCGGTCAGTCTCCAAGACGTGGCAAATCGCCCGCGCCGCACCATCGCATGACGTCCCCTCCGAACTCCCGTATTTCATCGCCGTCTGCGGCTACCACATTCATCAACACGTCAAAGGCTCTCGCCGAGCGCCCCCAACTCACGCACACGGCTTCGCTACCACGCGGCGGCTTCTTGCTCAGCAGACTCGGCCAGAACCGCAGCGATGATGGCGAAGCGTCCGATACCGCGGGTGCCAACAACGACGTCCCCAAGCGCGGCGCCATCGATATCGTCAAGGGCTTGGAGAAGAAGCGGCAGCGGCGGAGGGAGAAGATGTACCAGAAGATGTGCGCCAAGGCTGCCGCGAAGGGGGAGAAGGCGTATAAGGTCAAGCCTGGGAAGGGGTGCGAGAGGATGAGGGAGGTGGGATTGCAGTTGCAGGAGTATCATGGGAAGGCGCAGCATATCCTTTCGCTCTGAGCGTGCACGGTGAAAGTTGTGCACGACATTCGATTCAAATGGACAGCTTGAGCAGCGCCGCTGTGGCCAAACCGGACACGGCACTTTCACGGGTTTTTTCTTTGCCTACTCGGCGAGGTCAGCCCGTCTGGTCGCTTGCGCTCGCCACTACGGACATGGTTTTTGAGAGGTAGTGCATTTTGGCTAGCAGGGCGTTTTCAACGGTTTTTTACTGCAAGCGTTCAAGCCTTTGGAGCAGTTGGTGCTTGATACCCAGCATTGGTGGATGGATGTGTGTACATAGTCATTGGTTAGTGGGCTGTACATAAGAGAGTCTCTTCGTTCGATTTACAGTTCCTCCCTGTACAGAATGCCCGTGAGTAAGTGATGAGGGATCTTGCGGCGAGATGTGAGGTGAGCAGTCCGTGCGAAGGAGATGCTTGCCACCGGGTTCCTTCCAATTCATTGCCGTTCTGCGAGATAAGGTATCCACTCATTCGCCGAGTGGTTTACGGTGTCCCTTTGGGTGCTGAGTATACATTACGGATTCCGTTCATCCTTCGTGAGGCGGGGTCCGCGATCTACTACGATGCAAGTACGGCATCGAGCGCGGTGGCTTGATGTACTTTGTACCTCGAATGCTTGCTATAGGTGTCTGCCTTCTACTGGTCACGGGTGCGGTGACTTCACGGCATTCGAAAGCAATGTCGAGCCTTCATGTTCTCCATCACTACAACAAGCGGCGGGCGTCCGGTCCTGCTGCGTCTATCGAGAGTACCTCTGAGAGTCGTATACATCTAGCATAAGGTAGCCACCGCACCGCCATCCATACCGCCTCCTCCAGGCTGAAACAGCGAGTCCGCCACCGGCATCAATATGAGCGCAGCTCCACAAACCTCCCTCAGTGGCCTGCCAGTCGAGCTCCAGGAGCTCATCGTCACCTTCCTCGACGCCCTCGACATCGCGCGACTGCAGCAAGTCTCCTTTCACCTCCGCGCCATCTGCACCAAACCGTTCGTATCCGCCCTCGGGCGTGACTATATCACCATCCTCGACGACGGTCGAGGGTTCGCCAGCAATAGCGATCTGACAGTCAACCGGCATGATCTGCTGCTGTATCACCGGCGTCATGACGCCCTATTAGGCGCTTGGAACGTCTGCTCGCAGCCTACTACTTTTGCTCTCTTGCACAGTATCGCGCACAACCCTTTCGCGGCCCCGCACTTCACGAACCTAATGATCGAGGGCGTTGACCTGTGGACCCATGCTGGAGCGAGGAAGATGTTGAGTTTCCGACATCTGCACTTCCCCCAGCTTACTCGGCTCGCGGTCTCTGGAACGAAAGTCCGTTTCGTCGAGGACGTCGCGACGCTGCTTCGGGCGCACGCGGGAACGCTCAAGGAGGTCGTGCTGACGAGTATTCAAGTCCGTGATACGGCCGGGGTAGTCTGGGACTGGTTCGCTCTGCTCGCTTACCTACGCGATGAGATACACCTCGAGCGGATCGAGACGGCGATGTGGCAGCCGGAATTGTATGATTTGACCAAGATGCTGGACTACCGCCACGTGGGCTACGATGCGGAAGGCAAAGTGGTCCGGCTGAGAGAGGTGGCAGCGCACAGTGTACTGGCGCAGGAGTTTTACATCGAGGAGGTCAAGCTGAGAGCGAGGGGGAGGGACGCCGTGAGGGATGGTATTACGGCGCATGTGAACCGTATGAGGAGGCGGTGTCGTTTTGGACAGGTGAAGAAGTTCCTTGGGGGAGTGTTGGTGGGGCGGTGGATGTCGGGGGGCAAGCAGGAGGTCGAGGATCAATTGCCTCGCAATCAGGATCATTACTATCCGGGGCTGTTGGATTCGGAATACTGATAGGGCAACTGTGAAGCATGTGCGGATCTATGGAGTGATGGCTGGCCTCGAAGCCCGGTCGTGTGAAGCAGAAACTGCTGTTTCGCCTCGTGAGTTGTGAATATAGGGACGAGTCGAGTCTTCTAGGAAGTAGTGCTCTGGGTTTGATTTGCCGCAACGCCTTCGTCTTTTCTCGCTGGGGATACGTTGTTGACGGCACGTGCATGTGAATCTCGTCGCGGGTTTCTGCGTCATTGTGGCCCGAGCTCCTTCCGTCTTCAGCTGCTGACTTGAGAACTTGAGCCTCCTCTTCATCCAGTCTCGAAGCCAGGTTGCCACCACTCTCTGCCACATCGCTTTTGTCGTGCGCAGGGTACCATGTGCCAGGCAGCTACTTGCGCCCCTTCTCGCGTCGGAGAAGTTCATATCTTGACTGGCTGAGCGGCACCTGGCACACCTCCGAACGAGCGACAGCACCAGCCGACGACAGAGCCTCCGGAACTCAACGCTTGACTCGAGCCCACCCAGGGACACTCACAGTCGCAATGGCGTCGCGCATCTTCCCGAAACTCACCGCGAGCGCCCTCCAGGCGACAACCTACCTCCTCGGCATCGCCCTCTTCAGCATCTCCTTCCTCGTCTTCCTCAACAGCAGCATCTCCTTCGTCGTGACCGATGTCATTGGGCAGAAGAAGCACGTCGGCGATGCAGTCGGCACACTGGGATTCGCCGATGAGCTGTTGGCGCTGGTCGCGTGCCCACTCTGGGGCATGCTGAGCGATCGAATAGGCGTACGCTCGGTGGCAGTAATAGGATACTGCATCATCGGGGTGAGCTTGATTGGCCTGGTGCAGAGCGAGAATGTATATCCGGAGCTGCTGGTGGGAAGGCTGGGCTTCAGTCTGGGCGGCGCGGCCTGCAGCACCATGGTCACTGCGTGTCTACCGGCCATGGTTGCACAGAGACCGGAGAAGGAAGATAAGCAGGCACCGGAAGAACAGGGTATGGCGAACGGACACGCGGCGAGGCTACGAGAAGAGGAGCGACCGGGCAGGAGTTCGAGTATTGGACATGTGACATCGCCTAGCGTTAGCAGCGAGTTGACGATCACGCAAAACCGATGGACCTCGAGATCACGGAGTCGACAAGAAGACAATGAAGCCAGCGATGGTCAAGCGGACGAGGTCGAAGAAAGTGGTATTCAGACTACGGCTGGAGCCTCACAGCTGGCCGGTTTCGTCGGCTTCTTCACCGGCGCTGGCGCACTCATTGCTCTTCTGTTGTTCTTGCCACTCCCGGCGAGGTTCCAGCATGATGGTCAGAAGCCGGCGCAAGCCGTGCAGACGAGCTTCTATATTGTCGGCGCGATAGCCTTCTGCGTGGCCATCTTCATCTTCGTAGGCTTACGACATCTTCCTGGCGAAGAGGAGAAGAGCTTCTCCGCTCTCTGGAACACACCTTACGATGAGAGCACGGACACCGACGCGCAAGGCAACGTACACATAACGCTCACGCCGGCACCCTCGTACTTCAGTTTAGTGTCCGAGTCGGTCAGGCTAGGCTTCACAGACTCAAGCATCGCCCTAGGGTACATCGGCGGGTTTGTCGCCCGCGCATCGTCCGTGGGTATCAGTCTCTTCATCCCGCTGTTCGTCAACGCATACTTTGTGCGCAACGGCCTGTGTACTTCCAACCCGGACAACCTGACCGACATCAAGCGCAATTGCGAGCGCGCGTACACATTGGCGTCGGCGTTGACGGGCATCGCCGAAACGGCAGCCCTGATTTGCGCGCCTCTATTCGGCTGGTTAGGCGGCACAGTCGTGAAAGGTCGGAGTGAATGGCCGTTGTTTGGCGCCGCTGTCGTGGGCGTGGCAGGCTATATTGCTTTCGGCTTCCTGCAGAACCCGGACGCGTTCCATGGTGAGGGTGGGAAGTGGGCGTTCCTCGCCGTCATTGCGATTGGCATTAGTCAGATCGGTTCAATTGTGTGCTCCCTTGGCTTGTTGAGTCGGGGGATCAACGTCGGCACGGTGAGCAGGAAGCGACGTCAGAGCGATCAGAAAAGAATGTCGGCTTCTTCGCGGCTTGGGGACGTGGGCCCGATTGAAGGCGATGAAACGGCGGCGTTGTTGCCGGCAAGCTCAGAGGGCCGCGGCTCGAAGTCGGTAAGTGATGCCAATGCTTGTCGTGCGATCAATAAGGCACGTAGTGCAGATCCTCGAGGGCTCTGCTACTGCACTCGATCCGTGAACCGTTCGGAGGAACATCGTGTCGCTCATACATTGAGGTCGCTCGCTAACCTTGCTACCATTCTTATAGGCACGTTCGCGACTCAAGGGTACTATCGCCGGCATATACAGTCTGTCCGGCGGAGCGGGCATTCTACTGCTTACAAAATTGGGTGGCGCGCTGTTCGACAGCTGGACAACCGGCGCTCCGTTCTTCCTCCTTGCCATTTTTAACGGCATGCTACTTGTTGCGGTGGCCGCCGTTGGAGGCGGAAGTGCGCTGCTGCGACGTCGGACGAGACTACATACCCACTCAGACAACGAGTGACCGCAGTAGATACCAATCTGCACATGTCGACCATCTTCGAGCATCCACTACGTTCTCCACAATCTAATAAAACCCGCAGTCAACGCTCGCTCCTGCCCAGCAACGGCCCTTTTACGGCTTCGCTCCCGGCCAGACCTCCTCAACGAAGTCATCCGGATCCTGCAAGAGCATCCCAGGTCTTTACCACGCCGCAAAATACCCGCCCTTGTCATGCTGCCGGAACCATACCAGCTGCCCCGTCACTCCACGCCTTCGGCACAGGAGCGATCTCCTTCGGGAACCAACTGAATCCTGGCGGCTTGCTGATGTGCCATGCAGGGTTCTCATCAGCGCTAACATTGCCTGGCGCGAAGAGCTGCCGGTAAGACCGGAGTGAAGTGCCGATGGTGTCCGTGAGCCAGTACAGCGAGACTTCCTAAAGGATTGTGGATATGGAGGGGATCTTCATCCGAGCAAATCGCAGAGAGGTGTCAGCCTGGTCGACTCGCAACACCACGATGCCATAGCGAGCTCGATATATGGCGGTCCTTCGGCATGGGGTGCCCGCAGATCACGGTCGTCGAGGACTGTTTGCGGCATCAAGTCAATGCTTAGCTGAGTAACAGATCATGGACATAAAAATTGCATTGCTGCTTACGATGCTGCAGTGGCTATGTTGTGCGTAAAGCATCGCTCGGTAAGCGCGGTATATACCTGCCTTGAACGGGCTGTGGATCATCGCAAATGCGTTCTTGGCCTTGTCAGGACATATCGTTTCAAGGCTGCCTTCATGAGCCGACGCACACTCTATCGTGCCAATGTCTGGACCCCACGGAATATCGGCGCTCATTTCTATCGCATGCAAACGTTCTGTTCGTTGAAGCATCCCGACTCGATCACCTTGACCGGCCAAGCTACCATGTGGCAGAGAGATGGATGAATCCTCTTGCGGAGACTGTACAGCAGCGTCCGAGCATGCCCCTTGCATACGAGCACTCCTCTTCGGAAAGGCGCAAAAGTACGCAATAGTGCGCCAAGACAAGCAGCGCTGCCGGATCGCTGGCTTGGACGTCGTGGAAGTACGCCGAGGGTACTCGGACTGTCCACAGAAGTGCAGCATCTCGCAAGCTCAGATGGCTCCCGGATGTCAAGGCCCACAGACGTCGTAGCTCCAGGAGAGCAGCGTGGCTCGGTAGATTCTCGGTCTCGTCAGCGGCTGTCGTCAGAGGTAGTAGAGCTACCAGATGGGCGTCGAAAGCATCAGAGGGTTGCCCAGGCAGATCCTGTATGCCCACGTTCAGAAGTCGCGGCGAAGGCTCGTGCAGACCCATGACCATGAATCGACGATGCGACCACAATAACGAGACTCCCTGCCGCTGTACGGATATCCACGTGGGTACGACTGCTTCCTGATCGACGTATATCGTGTCGGTGTCCACTATGGAACGTTGCAGCCCGGCCATACAGCACACTGTCATCAGTCTACAGAAGTTCAGGACTGCGAAAAGGTTGTCCGCAGTGACTCCAGCTACGCTCGACATGCGATCCATGGCTATCTGGAGGTACCCGCTTGCTTGGTCCGTATAGACGGTGCGCACATCGACGCATCTCGATGCCACGTGACTGGCCGTTATGCTAAGCACGGCATAGCGGAGGAAAGGGTGCGCGGCGCAACTTTGAAGCATCTTGTCTCGCCAGGCATCCTCGGAGCGATTCGCACAGAGGGAGAGATTGCGGCAGGTACTTTCGTAGAAGTGGCGTGTAAGCAACCAGTCCACCTCCGTCCCGCTTGGGTCCGTGTTGGGCGTGCGTGAGAACGACGGTGCCGTGCTCGCTGGCACGACCATCTCCGAGTTCAGCACTCGTTGATTCGTCGTAGGGGGCGGATGTCGGTCAAACACGACGAAATAGCGGAGATTGTTCCCACGCAAGAATGTCTGGAGCTTGGCTGGTCGGCAACGAGGCAGGCCTTCCTTGGACCCTGCGTTCACCTTTTCTGCATGGTGGTCACGCCAGTGGGCTTGCATCCGCTTCTCCGTGATGCACAGATGCAGGCAGGACTCGGCGAGGCATGCAAGGCCGTCGTACACTGGAAGCTCCTTGATCGGGAGACGGTCCTGGTCAGGGTACACAATGTCGCCTTGATCGACGATATCGTGGCGAGACGCTGCATCCAGATACGGCTGACGTTCCACTTTGGACATGTGGTGACTGTCTTTGAGGTGACGTGCTAACGCCGTTGGGAGTACGCAGAACGCACAAGTCCTGCATAGAAGTACTCGGTGTTCCGGTAAATGTTGTAGGAGCTCACAGACTCCTGTACCAGTGCTCATCTCGACGTCGAGGGGCTGGGGGTGCGACAAAGGACGGCGACGTCTCGAGGAAGTGCGCAGTGGAACAAGCCATGGAGGAACAGTATCTCGTTCGGGTGTGTACTGCTCTGCTCTTTGTAAGTATCTAGGAGCTTACCATTGAATTCTGTTCATACAATGCATTTTCCGGTCTCGGTGATCTTGATCTCACCCCCTCAGCCGCGCTTTAATGAGGTGAGTCGCGATAGCGTGTCGATGCGCGATGTGTAGTGAGGTGAGGCTGATACAGAAAGCCCATCAGCACTCATCAAATACAGGTCCATCAGACTCGGGCTATCCGCTATGGAAACATGGGCTTGAGCCGAGGCGAGTTAGGCTGGCCCGTTATCCCCTCGAGTTAGACACCTGCGGTTTCTTGCTTGGAGTATTCGCGGTTAGAGTACTGTACCTGGCCCCCACACCGGCTAAGCAGACGCTGCTGCTGCTAGCTAGATCAGGACCGTCTCGCGCTCCCATCGTCTTCTGCGAGAACACAGCGCACCCTCACTCTCAAGACTGCAAGAAGGTGCGCTCGCGAGGCCCGGAACCAAGGGAGGATTGCGCCAAGGGACAAGCAGCACTATCTGCACTTAAATTATGGCCTGATGGGACGACGCCCAGTTCCGTCAGAGACATAGAACGCGCTGAGAGTGGCCAATAATTGTATGAAAGGCTCTTCGAAGTCAGTCTAGCATTTTTTTATCATCTGGGCCTTTGTGCTCCAGGGTAATACTCGACGCCAATTCGCTCTGGTACTTCTGAAGAATATGGCCACTCTCCTCTGTGCCGCTCGAGTGTTCGACGGCCATAGCTTCACGGAACCTAAAGACGTGATCATCAGAGATGGAACGATCGAATCTATCTCGTCGCACACGGGCCAGCCCCACGACAACGCCGTACTCATCGACGCCGATGGCCAGTATCTCGTCCCCGGGTTCATCGACTGCCACGTCCACATCCGCGACCAGTCTCAGCTTGCTGCGCATGCGAATCATGGCGTCACCACGGTACTGGACATGGGCAGCTGGCCCGCCAGCCTTGTTGATAGCTTTCGAGGCTTACCTGGTATGCCCGACTACCTCGCTGCTGGTCCTCCCGCTTTCCCTCCCGGCGGCCACGCTGCCAAAAGCACAATGATCCCGAGAAGTTTTGTTGTGGGAAGCGAAGACGACGCTGTAGGATTTGTGCGGAGCAGAGTGATGGAGAAGACGGACTATGTGAAGATCATCTGCGAGGACGACTGCGATCCTAGTCCGATACGCAAGCTGGCTTCCGAGGCGAAGCTTGCAGGAAAGACTTCGATCGCGCATACCGTCAGCACGAAGACGTTCCAATTGGCCCTCGAGGCGGACGTAGATGTCATCACTCACGCACCGCTGGACGACGATCTTTCGGAAGCTCTCGTGGCCGCGATGAAGCGTTCTGGCAAAGTTTCCGTGCCGACTTTGGTCATGATGCAAGCAGTGGCGCAGAGGCCAAAGAAACTCAGACCCGCGGACGATGTGCAGCACGCCGTCGAGTCCGTTCGAAGATTGCATGCTGCGGGGGTGCCAATACTGGCCGGCACTGATTCGAACGAAGGTGTCCCTGGGGGCCCGGCAGAGGTCAAGCATGGTGAAAGCTATGCAGTGGAGCTGAGATTGCTTGAGAGCGCTGGCCTGACTCCTTTAGAAGTACTTCAGTCCGCAACATCGTGGCCAGCGGAGCACCTCGGGCTGCGCGACAGAGGAAGCGTGGTGGTTGGGAACCGGGCCGATCTTGTATTGCTCGCCGAGAACCCACTCACGGGAATCGCGGCGTTGCAGAAGATCGCAAGCGTTTGGTGTCACGGAGTGCAAGTAAGAAACGCTTAGCCTGAGCGCTGATGATACCGAAACAACCCGAGTCACATACTGCCATGAACGTCCGGTTGGCCAGTACTGGGCAGCTATACACCGAAAAAGTGCAGTCACTGTAAAGAGAACGGGATCTGAGAGGGACATTTTGAGACGAGTGTATCGAAGCTAGACGTCTCGTACCCTTCCGCGCTCCTGAACACCCTCGCCCGCCGTCGTTAGGTCCACCGCGCTACTGAAGCGCATCAGCCCAAGTGAGAGCGACCGATGCATCCAGACGCTTTGTAAAGTCGGGTTCCATGTGGGCATTCCTCACCACGCCTTTCTGGTCCACCAATAGCGTACACGGGACAGGCACTTCAAAAGAGTCGTCTCCATTATGCTGCTGTAAGTCATTCCCGAAAGCCTTGAAGACTGGACGCAAAGTATCTGGTTGCTTCCACACAATTCCGAGCTGGCGAGCGAATTTGTTGCCGACGTCCGAGAGCACGATGAATTTGAGCTCGTTCTTCTCAGCGGTGGAGAGAGACTGATCGGGAAGCTCGGGGGAGATGGCGACCAGAGTGATCCCCTTGGCTTTGAAGGCGTCAAGGTTGAGTTGGAGGTCTCGCAGTGCTAGGTTGCAGAATGGACACCAACCGCCGCGGTAGAACGTGATGAGGATGGGCCCCTTCGCAAGCAGGTCGGCGCTGTCTGTCTTCCCTCCGGATGGATTGGAGAGGTGGAAAGCTGGGAGTGTGGCGCCCTCCTGGATCGCAGCACCCCGGTTGAACGTGGTGCTCACTTCAGACCTTGAGTTATTGATGGCGCGCTTAACTTGGTCTGGGGCTTCGCGGTCGAATTTGTCCTGAACATTGGCGAGCTGAGTGGCAAGGGCCATTGTGATGAATCGAGCGTGATTTGGTTGCTGTGCGAGATATTGGAGTGATCTGACAATGGAAAGTTGGTGACAGCTCTCAGAATATGCAGCTCGGAAGCGTCCTTATATACTCTGCTCTGGAGGTCACAAAGGGTCATGAATCTGCAGGTCTCGACGGCTGAGACTCCACCCCGGGTCCGTCTCTGGATATCAGTCACGACTGACAAACAGCATCCACTTGCAACCTCGGATGGAGCGCGGCGTTTGAAGACATAACGACCAGATAGCGCCGTTGTTTGCCGAGTCGGTGTGAAGCTTGCAAGCGATGGCTTATACGTATGCCGTCTGCACTGAGTGATTGCCAGCGTAGCGCCAGTCTTCTGCCTTCGTGATCATTCTTCAGAGGTCTCGGAGAGTGTGAGGGATCGACTTCGCTTGGTAATGCTATACCGTTCGGGCTCGTAGCGTGATGTAATCACACCGTACGAATTGAGAACCCTTGTTGTTGTCGAAGGTTGGGGTGAATGATTCCAAACCGGCCCAAGGGGACTCGGGGTGGGACGGGCCGAATCTGCCGAGACTGTTTCCTCCGACTTCAGCCTTCAACTCCTCTAATTGTTCTTGCTCCCCTTGCCAGCGTGCACTTGTCGCCGACATGGTCGTCCATGGAGGCTCGGCAGAATACCGCTTCGACACCGGAGCCCCACGGCATCGCTGAAAACGAACGCCATTACACTTAGAGCGACAAACATATCTTCGTGCCCTGGGTCGCCGCGTCGGCTTGGCAGAATTCCGTATTACCAGAAGTGCCTCATTTGCAAATCATAGCGAGCACCACCTTGCATTGTCCAATGAGACTGTGTGCTTCGATGCAACATCCGGGATGGATCCGTGATGTAAGTCGTGTTAGTCGAATATCATCTGCGGTAAGCCGACTCAAGGTTGACTGTCCCGTTCCGCTAGTGCAGACTCCCCAGCTTCATCTAAATGTGCTGCGTGGTTCCTGGCCTACCAGTACACAGCCGTGAACATACAAGAGAAACGGGTATTCATAGACTGATACTCAGCCGCATTTCTTTGATTCCAGCGACGATGACCAGAGATGCTCTTATAAATGGCAAGTTTCATGCTTTCCTTCGCCGAAGACAACGGTCTCCTGCTTTGGCTCGTGCCGCCCTCCAAACCAACTGTATAAGATGTACGTACCATCGCGGAGGATAGTCGACCTCTTCGCCTGCTTGCTCCTTGCTCGCTCCGTCTCTTCGCAGTCCTCCAGCACGTCCACCACACGATCTGGCCCAGCCAAACCTTCAAGACCGAGCCATTCCAGCCGCCGGTTTTCAACATCAGCAATACCACCCAAAGCTCTCCTCCTGGCTTGCTCTTCTTCAGTCCCGGTGGTAATGGCTCGGCCGCCAATGGCCCCATGATCACGGACTCCGAGGGCCAACTCATATGGCAAGGCCCATCGGGTACCGCAAGCGACATGCGCGTGCAGAGCATCAATGGCACCAAGTATATGACATACTGGCAAGGGAACTCATCGGCGGCATTCGGCAACGCATATGGCGCTGTTCACATTCTCGATAATACCTACACTGAGGTGAACACGATTTGTCTGGATGATGTGTACTTCCAGACGACCAACAACTTCACTTACCCATGCAATGTGGACATGCACGAGCACGAGGTGACGGACCACGGATCCATCGTCGCCACAGCGTACAACGTCACGCGGCACGATTTAAACTCGGTGGGCGGACCACTTGAGGGTTGGATCCTGGAGAGCCAGTTCTACGACGTTGATCTTGCCACTGGAAAGATATTGTTTGGATGGAAGTCGTTGGATCATCTGGACACCATGCCGCTGAACCAGTCGCAGGAGCCTTTGAGTTTGTACGGCCATCCGACTGGCCTCACGCAATCGCTCCCCTGGGAATATTTCCATGTCAACTCTTTTCAACCCGTGAGTGACGGGTACATACTAAATGCACGGCACTATTGGAAGGTCATCAAGATCAAGAACGACGGATGCGTTGACTGGCAGCTGCAGGTGTGTACGTCCGTCTTCTCTCCATCGAGTAAGCCTACTAACTCCATTGTAGGGCTTCAACAACCACTCCGACTTCAACATCCTCGATGATGATGCGCACTTCAAGTGGGAGCACCACGTCCGCGCGACAAACATCACAGAAGACAGCATGGTCATCAGCATGCACAACAACTTCAACAGCGAGGTCAACAACGGTACAGGGCCCACCACCGGTCTTGAGCTCGCCGTTGATACGGCTAATCGCACCGTCACCTTGCTGAAACGCTTGGTCGACCCCAACGACCTCGTATACGCTCCCCCAAGAGGGCTCCTATCAACCACTGTCAAACGGGAACGTGCTGCTCGGCCACGGCGCTACCCCTAAGATAAAAGAGTACGATCAATACGGCAAAGCAGTGTGCACGGCTCGCTTCGGCTACGATAGCACTGTGACCTCCTACCGGGCATTCAGTGTCGAGGGATGGGAGGGCAAACCCGCGACCGAGCCCAAAGTTGCGATCGAGTCGAAGGCAAAAGGGACGGCGGTGTACGCGAGCTGGAACGGTGCGACGGACTATGATGGCTGGGTGGCGTACGCCGGGAGCTTATGGTCGGACTTTTCAATGCAGAAGATGGTGGCGCGGCAGGGTTTTGAGACTGAGATCCAGCTGCAGGGAAATTTTCGCGTATGTGCAAGTGAAGGCGTTGCTGGGCCATGTGACGGTGGAGGAGTCTGAGGTATTGACTTCCTAGGAGCGTGGCCGGTGTTACTTGACGGTGGCGCCGTGGAGCAGAGAATAGTTCACTTCGTGGTGGTCTTAGGTGTGAGATATATGCAGTCTCATTGTACGATGGCTACTTAGACGGACAAACGAGAGATTAGCAAGCAGTGCAAACCATTATGGGTGGTTTCACATATGTATGATCCTCCACCGGCAATAGAGCATGCTTTACAGTATGTTATTCGATCGTTCACTTCAAGTCTTCACTGATTCCGAGGTCAAACTGCAGCCTGAGGCATCAATCAACATCATTCCCCTTCAGTGTCCTGGCGACGCTCTGTTTGCGCCAACAGCCAACTTGAGCTCTCCCTATTCCTGGCTATCAGCATCGCACACAATACTCACTGGACCACACCACCCATACTCTCACCAACACACACTCCACGTCATACGCCAATGGCCGACTATGCCAAGAAGAAGAACGACGACCTGATCGCGCTGTGCAAGGAACGCGGTCTCCCTCATACAGGCAAGAAGGCCGATTTCGTGCAGCGGCTGGAGGAGTACGATCAGCAGCACGCTGGTACCTCCGCTCCCACTGCCAAGCCTGCCATCGAGGACGAGATTGACTGGGACGACGAGCCTGCTACCGAGATAGCCAAAACCGCGACATCTACACAAGCCGCAGACTCGATAGCGGCAGGCGGTATAGGCGAGGTCAACAACCCCGTCGAAGTCCCCAACCAGACAGTGGTCGAAGATCCCGCCACGACCAACGACTTGACCGTCGCCGCCGCACCCGACACCGCAGCAACCACCGCAAACACCGAGCCCCCCACAAAGGAGGCTTCACCCGAAAAAGACTTCAGCACGGGAATCGCGGAGCGCACAATCGATGAGGAGATTGCGAAGCGCAAGGCGCGGGCGCGGAAGTTCGGCTTACCCGAAGACAGCGACGAGATCCGAATGCTGGAGCGCGCGAGGCGATTCGGCGTGCAGGAAGCGTCTACAGTACCGGGCATGCTGAACCAGGCGCTGTCTGAGGGGCGGAAGCGGGAGGGGAGAGGAGAGAAGAGGGCGCTGGATGGAGCGTTGAGTGCGGAGGCCGGGGTGCGCAAGAGGAGTCGTGGGGATAGGAGAGGGCAGAGACAGCGGAGTCGAGGTCCCCAGGTGCCGAATGGAGAGAAGAAAGAGGGCGGAGGGGGCGGTAGAGGAAGTGGGTGGATGAACGATGCGGATAGAGCGAAGGCGGAGGCGCGAAAGCAACGGTTTGCGGCGACCGGGTGAGGAATGTCTGGGAATGAGGAGGGTCGAGCCAAGGGGGTTATGTTGTAAGAGTACGAGCGACCATTGACACCGATAGCGAAGACATGATCAAGCCTTGAAACGGCATGCACACTCTCCACATTGGACGGGTCCATGGTTGCACTACTTTCCCCTCCACCTTCCAACACGGTTTGTATGCCTTCGCCGCTGGGTACGTTGGCAACGCCGCACGACATGCGCCTGTCTACTTGGCTTGCGATTAAGATGAAGGCAAAACAGCAGGGAGCCGCTCGGCTGTACACCGCGAACCTCATTCACCTGGGTATTCTTTGCGCCGGCAACGAAGACTGTTCGCAGGTGGCCTGAGGGTTGGCCGGTCCTAGAAAAACAGAGAGAAGAAAACACCCTCCAGAGTACTAGTCCGCCGATTCGCAGCTTAAGTACAGGAGAGCGGATGTCTTATTAGGGAATCTTGCTTCTCGCGCCGCTTGACGTTCTGCTACAGTCGGAGGCCTTGCATTCTCTGTGGCAGCTCAGCGTTGCCTACGTCGCCCAATTCGGTGTGATCCTGGAAGTTGATCTCGCCATCCAAACCCAGCCCTTGTTTGACCGCCGCGTCTTCGATGGCTCTGTTGTACAGATCGCGCACAATCTTCTCCACTGCAGATACTTCAAACTGACGAAGCTCGGGTTCAGACGAGATCGCGGGGAGCCGTTCGCAGAGGGTAGTGCAGATTGCTTTGGGAAGGGAAGCACTGCTGCGAGAGCTCGGTGTCTGGCCCGATGGCCTCCCAGATTGCCGCCTGCGATGTGCCCAAATCTCCGCACAAGAGGATCCGTTTTGGATAGAGTCGGTTGTCAGGGTTTGTGACGTCCCCTTGGGTGGTCAAGTTCTTGTCACTGACCACTTGGACAGTGGTATTACGGGCGTGACTTGAAGAAACCTATGGAGTGTTGACCGCTTCCTGACGAAAGCAAATGCATTAAGTTCTTTGGCAGGCATTCCTACGTATTGCAGCGAGTTACGCCTAACTCGTACGTTGCCTACCAAGACACACAGCAAATCTGTCATTGGGGTGGAGAATATATGCGCTTGAATGGGGTCTATATTGCTCTTTTCGTTAGTACAAACCACATCTAGGTTTTGTGCATAGCTAAGACAGTCTGTGGGATGACTCAGAACTCGAGTCGCTCTGGCTCCGGGGTCGTCCCAACCTCCTGGTCAGATAGCTCGGCAGACAGACAAGAACTGATGGTTGCGGTATATCAGGATGATGCGATCATGGTGGGTGAAGAGGGGAAATCATTAATATCCTAAACCATCCTACATTTGGAGCTTGCAATGACGGATATGGGTCATGGAACT
>NAJQ01000178.1:34173-46747 GCA_005059865.1 Friedmanniomyces simplex
CCCTATTCCTGGCTATCAACATCGCACGCAGTATTCACTGGACTGCACCACCCATACTTTCGCCAACGCACCCTTCCGGTCATACTCCAATGGCCGACTACGCCAAGAAGAAGAACGACGACCTGATCGCGCTCTGCAAGGAACGCGGTCTCCCTCATACGGGCAAGAAAGCCGACTTCGTGCAGCGGCTGGAGGAGTACGATCAGCAGCACGCCGGCACCTCCACTTCCACCGCCAAGCCCGCCATCGAGGATGAGATTGACTGGGACGACGAGCCTGCGACCGAAATAGCCAAAACCGCGACATCTACACAAGCCGCAGACGCGATAGCGGCAGGCGGTATAGGCGAGGTCAACAACCCCGCCGAAGTCCCCAACCAGACAGTGGTCGAAGATCCCGCCACGACCAATGACTTGACCGTCGCTGCCGCACCCGAGACCGCAGCAACGACCGCAAACACCGAGCCCGCCGTAAAGGAGGCTTCACCCGAAAAAGACTTCACCACGGGAATCGCGGAGCGCACAATCGATGAGGAGATTGCGAAGCGCAGGGCGCGGGCGCGGAAGTTCGGCTTACCCGAAGACAGCGACGAGATCCGAATGCTGGAGCGCGCGAGGCGGTTCGGCGTGCAGGAAGCGTCTACCGTACCGGGCATGCTGAACCAGGCGCTGTCTGAGGGGCGGAAGCGGGAGGGGAGAGGAGAGAAGAGGGCGCTGGATGGAGCGTTGAGTGCGGAGGCCGGGGTACGCAAGAGGAGTCGTGGGGATAGGAGAGGACAGAGACAGCGGAGTCGAGGTCCCCAGGCGCCGAATGGGGAGAAGAAAGAGGGTGGAGGGGGCGGTAGAGGAAGCGGGTGGATGAACGATGCGGATAGTGCGAAGGCAGAGGCGCGAAAGCAACGGTTTGCGGCGACGGGGTGAGGTTGGTCAGAGAATCAGAAGAGTTGAGCCAGGGGGTCATGTTGTAAGAGTACGAGCGGACTTTGACACCGATAGCGAAGACATCATCAAGCCTTGAAACGGCATGCACACTTTCCACATTGGACGGGTCCGTGGTTGCACTACTTTCCCCTCCACCTTCCAACACGGTTTGTAAGCCTTCGCCAGTGAGTACGTTGGCAACGCCACACGCCATGCGCCTGTCTACTTAGCTTGCAACCAAGATGAAGGCAAAACAGCAGGGAGCCGCTCGGCTGTACACCGCGAACCTCATTCGCCTAGGTATTCTTTGCGCCGGCAACGAAGACTGTTCGCAGGTGGCCTGAGGGTTGACCGGTCCTAGAAAAACAGAAAGAAGAAAAGACCCTCCAGAGTACTAGTCCGCCGATTCGCAGCTTAAGTACAGGAGAGCGGATGTCTTATTAGTGAATCTTGCTTCTCGCGCCGCTTGACGTTCTCTTGCAGTCGGAGGCCTTGCATTCTCTGTGCCAGCTCAGCGTTGCCTGCGTTAGAAGTTGATCTCGCCATCCAGACCCAGCCCTTGTTTGACCGCCGCGTCTTCGATGGCTCTGTTGTACAGATCGCGCACAATCTTCTCCACCGCAGATACTTCAAATTGACGAAGCTCGGGTTCAGACGAGATCGCGGGGAGCCGTTCGCGAAGGGTAGTGCAGATTGCTTTGGGAAGGGAAGCACTGCTGTGAGAGCTCGGTGTCTGGCCCGATGGCCTCCCAGATTGCCGCCTGCGATGTGCCGAAATCTTCGCACAGGAGGATCCGTTTTGGATAGAGTCGGTTGTCAGGGTTTGTGACGTCCCCTTGGGTGGTCAAGTTCTTGTCACTGACCACTTGGACAGTGGTATTAAGGGCGTGACAATCTTGAAGAAACTCATGGAGTGCTGACCGCTTCCTAACGAAAGCAGACGCATTAAGTTCTTTGGCAGGCATTCCTACGTCTTGCGCGAGTTACGCGTAACTGCGTGCGTTGCCTACCAAGACACCCAGCAAATCTGTCATTGGGGTGGAGAATATATGCGCTTGAATGGGGTCTATATCGCTCTTTTCGTTAGTACAAACCCACATCTAGGTTTTGTGCATAGCTAAGACAGTCTGTGGGATGACTCAGAACTTGAGTCGCTCTGGCTCTGGGGTCGTCCCAACGTCCTGGTCAGGTAGCTCGGCTGACAGACAAGAACCGATGTTTGCGGTATATCAGGATGATACGATCATGGTCGGTGAAGAGGGGACATCATTAATATCCTAAACCATCCTATATTTGGAGCGTGCAATGACGGATGTGGGTCATGGAACTCTACCTCATATGAACGGCGTGCACATATTCGGAGAAGCACATACAGGAACGATTTAAGATCATGCCGGTACGTGTAGACAACCCTCTGTAAGACTTGAAACTCTCGTGATTTTGACAAATCCAACACACACACTCTCCAGGCCGAAGGCTTCTGGGTGATCCGTTGGAAGAGCCGCTGCATAGCTGCAAGATCTGGAGGCAAGAGGATGTCGGGTCGAGATCTCAGAAAAAACCGCAGCTTCTAGCTGCGACAGTGAGCATTTTGAGTTGCCAGCAATCAAAAATGACAGATGTCTCCAATAAGTTGGGTCAAAGCAAGACTGTGCGATGTTTGGTTGTAATAACGCGAAGCAGTCGAAAGCCTTTTGCTATCAAGACACCTTGCTCGGTTTTAACCATTGCCCACGGGCAGAAATGCGCAACTCCCCATCGTCCGAGGATGCCTGGAGGCAATTCCTTGCCCTCTCGTCATGTATTTGAGGTCACCCTTGTTTATCCACCCATCTTGCAGTCAAAGCTCGGCGTCTCCCGCTGATTGTACATTGGAGTTCATAGCTTCTATTTGATAGACTCTCCAGGTTATATCGCAACCAAACGAGTGATGAGCCGGTAGGCAGTTAAGGTGCGGAAGAGGTCGCCGGAGTGGTCTGAAGCGTCTGGCTTTGTCGCACTTTCGCCGATCCATACGGAGAGCTTGGCGTTGCTATCCGTCTCCATTGACGCCTCGAAGGTTGGTCGTATTCGTGAGCGAGTTCGTCCGTAGATGTGTCCGATTCAGATGCAGATGAGACCTCAGTCGTGCTGTCTCTAGCGCCAAGCATTGACAGCTGAACAGATGTACTGTGCCATCCATGGCATAGCGAGCGAGCTACCGATCTGGAGGAAGCAGCTAAGTGCTCTATCGAGGCGGTCTGAATCCGGATCCCAAAAGTGACTGAGAGGAATTGCCAAAAGTGTCGATATTGCGGTAGGAAGCAGTACGCTCCACAAGAAGTCTTGGCGATGGACCGGAATGATTCTGTAGAGCTGAAGTAGACTGGCCAAGCCGCTGCCAATGCAGAAGACTAGGATTGATCCAACTACACGTCTAAGCGGTGGTGTGCTACGCTTAGGGTAGGATGGAGTCTGTTCGCGATTCATGGTCCAAGTTTGGTTGATCGCACGCCTAGGTTTTATCGTTTGGCCTACTAGCGCGTCCTTCATGAACTCCCATATTGATTGTCTGATTGACTGTAATATACAACTTGCTGAGCGAGAGTAGTCAGCTCATTGTTTGATGACGTACTTGTCAAAGTGCGTCATTAAAGCAGCCCTAGGCACTACCTCCTAATATACGCACAGGGCAGCTTAGCAAGCAATGGAACCCCGCAAAATTATCCCTCCAAGGGACCAAGTTACATGTATGTGGCAACGATGTATTGCTTCGTGTCAACTCGTGCAGGTATGCACCTCGTCGTACAGGCAAGGACACGACAGAAATCCAAACGATAAGCCGGTGAAGAAAACTACGTTGATAGCTAACGCTCGCGGTCGATTACAAGTCTGATCAACAGGCATAACGATTGTGATTCGCTCCGAACGCTACAACGTCCCCGTTCAAGCAACGCCTTTAACGAGGGACTATTATCACAACCTCAAGCGAAAACCTCGCCCCATCCAAACTCGGCGTTGCCTTTCGTGTCCTTGCCGCCTCCCCAGAATACCCTCGATGCCTCGAACTCACCCTGCATCCTCAATTCTACCCATTTCCGCGCCACGAGTTCCGCGCGCGCTTTGTTGCGGATGCAAAGGTTGAAGTCGAAGGGCAGCGGTTTCGCAATTAACAGGGTTGAGAAGTTCATGGTTGGATCATCGACATCGGGCAGTGGCGCTATCTTTGATTGCGAACGAGGATGGTCGGCTTTCGTAGATTTCTGAGGACTCCAGCTGCGGAGAGAGGAAGGCTTGCTCGGTACCTTCGCCGGTGTAAGAGGTGGAGATGGTAGTGCAGCAGCGGGGTCGGTTGTGAGACCCGGAAACTCTCCAGGTAAGCTGATGGCGGAGTCGTTGCGCTGCATCTTTAGGCGGCCTGTGGCGAGTTTGAGGGCGGAAGCGGTGTGTATTGATCTCGTCTCATCCTCGTCGGGCGATGCTGGAGGGGTCGGCAGGCCATGGTCGAACGCAACTGTGGGTTTCCGTGCTGAGCTGTCCTCGTTGTCTGATACCGGTGGTGTTTCTGAGCCCACGGCAGGGATGTTCAGGGCAGCGCCACTGTAGCGCCAGCTCTGCCGCTTGATCCGTTCGGCATTCTGCTCGAAGAACGCTCTCTCGTCGGCGCTGAGGTTCATGAACGCGTTCGAGTATCTGCTCAGGTTTGGGGGGCTCTCGCCGTTGGATTCGACCTCGTCGCGCATTATCGGCTCATCGGGGACCGTTGCATTCGCCTCGACCTCATCATCAGCGACACTCACCTCCATCTCCGGCTTCGCCATGGAGAACAGCCACGCCACACTTCCCAACCCAACGAACAGGTCTGCCTCCGTGACAGCCATGCCCTGGCACGTCCTGCGTCCGTAACCAAACTGACTGTACTGGGTAATCGTCGGGTACTTCGACAACGGTTCTTGATAAGTCGGGTACCTCGCCTCAAGCCACCTCATCGGGTTCCACTCATCCGGCTCCAAGAACACCTCAGGATCGCGTGAGATCGACCATTCGAGAGGATGCATCACCGAACCGGCGGGGATGTGGTAGCCCTCGTACATGTCGTCCTGGATTAGCTCGTGCGGGATGCCGGTCGGCACGGGCGGGCGCCAGCGCAGCGTCTCGCGGATGAACGCGCGGAGCACAGGCATTTCCTCCATGTCGTCGAATGTTGGCATGCGGTCGCCGAGGACTCGATCGATCTCTTCGTGCAGGATAGGCTGGTATTGAGGGTAATGGCACAAGGCCAGGCAGAAGCTTTGCATCGGTGCAGCGATCGTGAGCGCACCGGCTATGCCGTGCATGCCCACCGCGAATGCCCCCTCTAGGTCCGAACCGAAACCCCACAGCTTCTTCTTCTCCAAGAACATGCGCATCCAAGACTGCTTCGGCCGCGAAGCGGCTGGGTTCGGTAGCACGGACGGCGTGTTTCTACGCTTGCCATCGATGTCTTCCTGAACCTCTGCCTGCATAGTCTCGAAGAATTTCCGCTCCGTCCTGCTGCGCCTTGCCTCCCACGCCTTCGGCGATGCAAGCCTCTCCGGCAAAGACATGAGGAATGGAAGCTTGTTGCCAAGTGCGCCACCCGGGCTCACTCCGATCAACAGCTCTCTCGCACGCTGCTTCAGCTCATCCGACGGCGTTGGTGTGCCCCATGCAAGCCGGCTCGTCACGCGGGCGATGAAGGATTCCATCGCAATATTGTACTTCGCCGGCTCGCTCATGAGCTCGAACAGCAGGCGGACGGACTCCAACTCTGGGTAGCCGTAGAAGGACGCCTTCTCGGAGGTGTCCATGATCTGCTTGGCAAACTTGCGCTGGCGAATCCACTTCTCGTTTCGGCTCATGAGCGGAAGGTATTGACCGCTTGTCCGGTTGTCTTGCTCCAGTGCGGGGATAAAGGGTCGGTCGGAATATATAGCGCTACGCTTAGTGAGCAAGTCGCGCGCGATTTTGTCTCTTGTGATCCAGATGTGGTTGGTTCCAGCGAGGTTGACTTGGTATATGGGCCCGTACTTCTGGCCCCATTCGTGAAACTTCAGCCAGCTGTTCTTCTCCGGGAGTTCGTGTACGCTGCCAATGACTGGGAGACCTAGAAGAGGTCAGCATGCTTCAACCACAACAACGTCACGATCGAAGCGTACCCCTAGGGCCGGGCAGCTTCTTGACGTAGCCCGGCAATCTCCTCCTTGCATGAATCCGCTCGGCGATGAGTATAGTTGCGGCTGCAATGATTACAGCAATGAGAGTAATACAAGCCATGATTATACGAGTACCAGGCCTAAGATGATGTTGTGTATAAGAGTAAAAAACGAAGAAAGAACGAGTGTGGTGAGTGCGTGGGAAACCGGCAGTGGAATGAAACCTGGAGGTGTCTCTGAAGCATCTACCTTATACAGATATCGCTGCCCAGCGAAGGGCCCCGTTGGCACCAAGAAAAAGGCAGGTAGCTTCGTGGGGAATGCTGCTACAGGTAGTACGGCAGCTGGTACCAATGCAGCAACACGAAACGAAGTGTTGCCGCTCGCTTCCCATGATAGCAGTGTGAAAGTTTCGATGGCTGTCCCATCAGCACTGTAGATGCCGTTTTCGGCGAAGTACGCGATGTCAGTGGTTGGTCGGTTTGGGGCATCCTGGCACAGGTGCGCTCCCAAGGAAGTGGTGCATAGGCCGCCAAGTGTCCAGAGGTATTGCCGAGCTCTGGCCTGCTCTAGCCGCTTGTTTGCAACACGATCCGTGCGATCAACAGAGGTTGAATTGAACTTTGCGCGGCGAGGAGTGGGCCACTAGGGGGCCATGCGCTCCATAGCTTCTGGCCTCTCGGTTTCCGCCTGATCGCGGGTACCGTGAAGGCAGAGTACTCGGTGGATACGCGGTTAGACAACCGGGCCTGCTGCTCAGGCACGCATGTATAGACCCACAGTGGTTGTGGCCGGTATGCATTTTCCCCGTTGAGAAGCCAGCAGTCGTCTCTGCCGGAGCGGCTCTGCATCGAGAAGGTCGAGCAGTACATCGCAGCTCATACCACGGGCATGAAGTCCCACCATGGCTGTTTCGTCGGATCCCGCGTCTCTTTCTTGGTACTGGAGGACCCTGAGGGCGAGCAACATCGGGGGGTATGTGTGGAGGTCCAAGGAGTGAAGTCGCCGGCAAACTTTGACTAGCGTTGATCTCCTGGAGGACCGTGACGTGAGTCTTGGCACCGCGCTACTTTTTGGAACCTCTGCTGCTGCTTTCCTCGAGCTCTTACCACCTCGCAGATATATGTTGAGGGCGTCAGAATGGTCTTACTACACACACACATGCGGCTCGACGCAAAAAGTAGTACGCGCTTCATTGGTGGACAACCGTCGACTCTGGAAGCCCACAATACCCCGTTTCGTCTCACTCTGGTACCGGATAGCGGCCGTTATGGTTTCAAGAACGCTAAACACGCCTCTCGCCACAGCTTTATGCCCGCATGGTTTTCGATCAAAGGTTACCCCAAGCCTCAACGACGCAGCAGATCCACACCGTGCATGTGCGGTGGCGCGGGTGGCTCGCGCGCGGTCTAGGTGCAACATACTGACAACGTGTTATCCTGCAGTAGCAACGCTTTGAGCGGGCAGCAACTCGGAATCTACAATAACAGGCCTTTGACCTCTGCATCGTCTGGTCTGCCATTACTCGTCCCTCTACCAGCTAGGCTGCTAGCCAGACGACCGTTGACTAGCTCCTTGCGGATCCACTATAGTCTGGCGCCTCGGGAGACAGAGGTAATCCTACGATTGGTAGAGGAAGGGGAGTTCGTATAGCCTTAGGATGCACGAACACGCTGGCTATTGCAGTACTTCCGACTCCCACAATGCTCGTTAGTTTTCCAGCTGTATGCATACATCCGGGTTCGCATCTCTGTACGCTCCACCATCAGTGAGGGAATGATACGACAATACCGCTCACCTACTGCCCTACCTGCGAGGCGGCGAGGCGCCCCCCAACGCCTGCTGATGCATGACTGAAGACGGGTGAGGATTAAGCAGGCCATCCAGTCCAGTCCGTACTATGGAATTTTTGCAGGGCCAAGTACTCGTTTTCAGGATTTCTTATTGGCTTATTACATGTTGCCGGCAGACAAAGAAAGATCGGCGCTGCAATTTGATGGCATGCAAGAAGATAGAGTTTATGGGAAGGTCGCACACGCAGCTCATCATTCCTCCGAAACTCTACTTTGGCCCTTCGTCCCTGCTTCGGAGCATGCAGTTGCTCGCGCCACTGATGCAGCCAAGGTGGCCACCGGCTACGTGTCACGCGAGTCGTCCAGTTTATCCGGGCCCGAAAACCGAACGCTTGATGTGGGCCACGATTCACGAAGCGTGGATTTGGCACCAGCCCGGTCATGCTGGCCTTCTAGAAGGTACGCCACAGGAGGGCAAGTCGAGCAACGCGCCCGAAAGATCACGGCATGGTTATGAGTCCGGCAACAAGTGCTTCGCCTCAGACGGCAATCCGGTGCCGAATATCAGGTAAGAGTCCTATGTCAAGAAGAACGATCAGCGAAGAGCTCTTGGCTCTTCAGTAGGCATGTCGATTCATGCCGTAGTTCTGGAGGCGCTGTTATGGCATCCTTTCAGGCTCTTTCAAGCCTAAATCGTCTCCAGTCTTGCGCGACAAAAGATAGGACTGATCATGCCCTCAGCAAGTGTCTTGGCTTGGTAGGAAAGCACGAAATCCGCTGAGAGCTTTCCAAGTCGATCCTACTCGCGTGTCCAAATCATGGAACGTACACTGCTCACGTTGTCCCAGCGCGATTCTCACAGTCACGTAGACATGGTTGCACCTGCGTCTTGTGCTTTCATGCAGCTACATGTACGCGGTATGACGAGACTTCCCACCTCTGGCAATCGTTCGGGGTGGGGTTGATGTCAGACTTACGAAAGTGCTTCCACACTTGCTGATAGCCCGCAATGACAGCGCAATCCTTTCATTCATTGCTCAGTGCGATCGCAAATGTATACCATGGTGCCGTCTGGTGCCGTCACGGGCTCATGCGCAACGGCAGCCATCGCGAAGTCGGAGGGTTCCTTTCTCCTCTCCACACTCCAGCCGGACGTGCCGAGGTAGAAGTAACGAGCAATCTTGCGCGACTACACCTCATCCGAAACGACGGCAGTATGTTGACATTGGCCCAGACCATACATCATGCCCGAGTCCATCATCAACGAAACCAATCTGGCCCTTGACCGCTACGATGGCAACGTCTTCGTCATCACGATGCGCAAAGCGCCGGAGAACAGACTGAACAGTGCCTATGCTCAGAAGCTCATCGGGGCCTTCAACACCGTCAGAAAGCTACTAGGAGAGGATGCCGAGGGTGCAGTGATCACCAAAGGAAACGATGCTAAGTTCTGGTGTACGGTAAGTCTTCTCATCCCAGGAGTAAACCTTGGAGTCTCGTTTGTATACTGATCACCAGCTCAGGGTCTCGAGCTCGATGAGTCCGATAGCAACCCATACGCCAACTCCGAAGGCTTCTTCCCGTTGCTAGCGACCATCATGGATTTCCCGTTCCCAACTATCGCTCTGATCACCGGCCACACGTTTGGTGGGGCGGGACCTTTCGCATTATCGCACGACTATCGCGTGATGAACAGCAAGCGCGGCTTCTTCTCGATGCCACCGGTCAACCTCGGCCTCCACTTCCCGGGGATTGGGACTCTGCCACGTCTCAAGCTGCGGCCGCAGGTGGCGCGTGCGATGCTTTTGGAAGCGAAGCGCTGGACAGGCGAGGAAGCGCGGAAGGACGGTATTGTGGACCTTGTCGCGGAGCCCGATAAGATGCTCGACGTGGCTCTGGAACTTGCTAGACAGTGGGCGCCAAAGGCTAAGATGGGCGTGTTCTCACTGCTGAGGAACGAGCTGTATGGTGAAGCGGGCAGAGCATTTCGTGAGATCAGTTACGTTCATGGCAAGCCGACTGGAAGCCCAGCCAAAGCTAAGATATAGCGGTTGCAACGAAAGGCATAGTTTCACAGAACCGTTCCTTCTTCACGAGCATATCAAGGCCATTGTGTCGCGGCCTCTCACCCGATGAAGAAACTCTGCGACTTTACAATTTGGCTAAGAGCCTCTTGAGCTCCTCGCTCCCTCTGCCCATCACGATCTCATCGCTCTTGTAGTGCGGATTGAATGTGACCTCGTTCAGCGGGTTGAGCCGATGAGCGCGGTTGAAGAGGTCCTCGTATACCTTGCCATCGTACCTGCCAAGAGCGCTGTCCAGCAGGAAGTCCGGTATTTTCCATGAGTCAACGAGTCGTACAGCATGCGGTCGAATATCAGCCATCAGCCGCTGTATCCTCGTCGGCAACTCGTCGAGATCGGCATCGGAGACGGCGTTGGCTTTGAGGAAGTCGCGGGCTTCTGCATCCATGGTGTAGAAAGCGAACAGGCGGAAGAGGGTCGTAAGATGACCTTGCAGGGTAGGCGACATCTGCGATTGCTGCGAATGCAAAGCGTTGTAGAAGTTCGTGACGAGGATCGACTGCGATTCGGCATGGCTGACCTTGCGTAGTTGCAGCAGCAGGCTGTTCCAGCTCCGCTTCTTGACTTCCCGCTCGACGTATGCTTGGTATGTCAGATGACGGGAGCGTCTTTGGAATGCTTGAACAATCTTCCAGTCGTCTCGAAGAATATCAAGTGGACTGATGTTCTTCTCGTGCTCATTCTTCAGCCATGTCCTGCACGCTTCGTCCACCTCGTCCAGCGGCTTTCCTTTGCCCGCAACGGCAGCGGCCATCCGCTTGATGAGATAGCTTGCCGTCTGCTGAGTGATCATCCAGTTGTCGCCCTCGACCGTCGGCTTGGACAGATAGTCGTTGTTGAGCTGGATGTAACCGCTGCCTCCTCCGAATCCATGTCCGCCCATAGCCCTTCGGCACGTCTCAATGCTGTTTGCGGCAAGCTCCGTGCAGAGACTCTTCAAACCGGACGACTGTGCGTGGAGGACCGCGAGCTTGCTGAAGTCGCCCTTGTCTATCTGTGCCCGTGTGCCCTCGTACAGGTTCTGCATTGCTTCTCCCGTGTAATGAAGCGCAAAAGCAGTAGCTAAAAGGGGCAAAATACGTATCTGAACGGTCGGGTAGTCGAGTACAGACAACTCGGGTGCGTGCTTGTCGTTATTGTCCCTGTCCTGAAACTGCCGCCTAACACATCCATACCGGACAGCGATCGTCACCGCCCGAGCCATGATCAGGCGAGCGTGCATGATGATGCTGGCCCGAACGTACGTCAAGCTGCCATACACTACTGCCGGGTTTGCTGGCTTGCTGTAGGTGCATGTATTCGGATCCACCCGCGAGTAATTCGACAACATGGCCGAGTGCGGAATCCGGAAGTGATCGAACAGCATGTAACCGTTGTCCATCGGAGAATATCCGTACTTGGGCCCGATGTCGCCGACGGCTATGCCGGGAAGATTCTCGTGCGTCTTCATGTCCCGTATCTGAACGATGAAAGGATGCGGCCCGTGATAGACGTACTCCGAAGACTCCGCCGATTTTGGAAGAAGAAGCTGCGCGACAACAATGGCATGGTTCGCCGTACGCCCCATCGTACCGTTCCACCACTTGCTGGCCGTAAGCGTGGGGCTGTGCAGTATGAACTCCTGGGCTTTCGGGTCCCATCTTGCCTCACACTCGATTCCTTTGACGTTGCTGCCTTGGCATCGTTAGCTTCCGGTACCCACTGCGAACATTCCTGTCAGGTCGATGCTCACCATGGCCCAGCTCGGTTTGAGCGTAACAACCAATTACATCTCCGGCTTGGATCTTGGGCGTCCAGTGAGCCCGCTGTCGCTCATCGCCCTGCTCCCTGATCGTGGTGATGAACATGGCATAGTGGACCATGTAAGGGCTGACGTCGTCGCATAGATACTGCCCCATACCGTGGTCTTCATCATCCCATCCGTGTTGGTCCGCCAACCGTCTGAGCTTCTTCGCGCGGGCAAGGCCAAGGTGGTAGCGATCTGGTCGGGACAAATTCATCTGCTTCGACTTGTCGAACAGCGCCTCGTTTTCCAGGACTCGTAGCACACGGTCTTGGCGAGCGAGGAAGTCATTGCGGCCGAGCAAATGCCGGGCTAGTTCGTCAATGGGAACGTCTGACTGATTTCGCTCTTTTGCCAATACATCCGGGCCGGTCGGACCAGCTGGCTTCAGATCGTCTGTGAAGTCTTTCGCTGCACCGGGAGCCTTCGCACACCTAGCGCACGAGCAGGTACCCGGCGAGCAAGAGCATCTGGCACTTGATCCGCCGCAATTGCACTCCGAGCGGTTGCTGTCCGGCACATTGTCTTCCGCGTCTGCCATTGCCACAGTATCACGGCGTCCCGGGTCAGATGGGTTGATGCTTTCCAGTACAAGTAATTTCGCTGCAATTGCCGCCCAGCTTCAGTACCTGAGGCTCTTCTTCTCCAAGAACGATGTTTAAAACTGGGTGTCCGGTTGCGCTATCGAAGCAGCATCCTTCAATTCCGATTCCTCGGTCGATGGATGCTTTCAACGACGTCGTACTTTGAACAGCCGTCGGCACCCATTTACCGAGCACCCCTCACACTCTCCCCACTCCCCGCATACCATACCTTATCTTGACGGAGATGACACGGGAAT
>NAJQ01000179.1:0-42078 GCA_005059865.1 Friedmanniomyces simplex
GGCAGTATGGAAACGTGTATTAAGGAAAGGTGGATGGAATGAGTGACTGGAGTAGGAGTAGAAGAGTAGAAGGGGAAGAAGAGGGAGAGGCGTGTGGAATGGATCTCTGAATGACTCCCCGGAGTCGAGGCCGCCTCGAGACACCGTCCCGGATGTGTGTGTGTGTGTGTCAGTGGCGCAGCGCAGCGGCGTGAGCATGACTGCGAAGGAAGGGAGTCAGGCGTACCTAGAGGCTAAGACATCTCGGCTTAGGTGGGAGAGACAAGACAAGAGGTGTTCAACACTCTACTCTACTCTGCTCTTCTGATGACACTCGAGCAAGACGTAACGACATCCCACGTCAGCCACGTCGTCTCCCTTCTAGTAGGCGCGGCGCGCGCGCAATAATGCAAACGGTCATGCAGGAACCGCGGCTGGCGGGTTGGCCATGGCCTCTTGCGGCTTGCATAGGCAGTACCCGGCCGACTAGGCTTTGGGGAAGCGTGGGCATGCAGCGATATTATTGCGAGACCTCGCAGCCTGGAAGTATCGCCATATAATCACTTGATCGTCCGCCACCGGAAATGATGGTGTGGTGTGGACCGTGTGGTGTGGTGAATAATAATAACGATCACGGTGTCGTGCGCGTCCAGAACACGATGATCACTTTCGGGTCGGCGCGCTCTCCTTTCCCCCTACTCCTTAACTGCACCCGTCCCGTCATGTCCTCCCCCCACCACCGAGACGACGTAGGCAGAGCATGCCTTGAGCTGAGACCGGCCGGGCAACCATCGCAGACTCTAGAGCAGACCCACGACGGTACGGCCTTTGAGCCCTTGATACCTCCCACCCGCGAGCGGCGCGCCCCCAACAGAAGTCGCATAGCTAGGAATCATTAAGGTAGGGGCGCCGAAAGAGCAAAGATGGGAAGGCGTACACAGAAGATGGCATGGCAGGGGAACACCATAGCGAAGAGGGCTGTCAGACGTCTTTCTAGCCGTCTCTACGTAGCGAGGCCTCACCGTTGTTCCAAACCAACAAAACACAGGGCATGCAAGCCGACTTTGGGACCCTTCCACCCTTCCCACGTCCCTCCTCAAGACGACGCTCTCCCCACCCACCCACCGCGAAGAGCAGATCCCCGCCCCCTCAAGACCACCCGCCCCCTCAAGGCCACCCGCCCACTGCTGACTACCTCCCCCCTCTACCGGATCCCCGCCCCATCGTACCCGATCCCATCCCCCTCCACCGCGTACCCCGGCCGCTCATGCTCCTTCAAGTGGTTCTCGCGCACAGTCCGGCACGTGAGCGCAAACCGCAGAAACCCCTCCGGAACCACCTTATGCTCTAGGTACCGCTGGATCGCATACCCATCCATGATGATGACATCCCCATGACTGAGCGAAACCGTTACAAGATCCTCCGGCCTCTTATTCCGCTTCTCAAAAATCCTCAACTCCTTGGGGATCTCCTTAGCCCGTTTCAGGTACGCCGCGCGATCCCTCTCCTTTAGGGCTTGTAACTCTTCCCATAGAGCGAGACGCTTCTCGTACTCCAACCCACCAGGGACAGGCTTCTCAGCAGTTAGCAATCCCATCTTCGAGCACCCGACGAAATGCTTCGCCTTCATGCGCAGGTGCATCTTGGCCTTGCCACCGAGCGATAACGTCGCGATCGTCGGGCCTAAGCCTTCCTCGCCGTCGTCGTGGTATTCGATCTTCTGGCCTTCCATGTAGGCGAAGATGAGTTCCTCGTTGAGATCCGTCTTGCCTCTGCTGCTGCCACTGCGGTTCGAACTAGGCAGGAACTCGTCGGCGGCCCAGATGAGACGGGAGCGGCATTCGCGGACGGGCCAGGGCGTCTTCTCGTCGTCGAAGGCGCGGGAAGCACCGCTGGCGACGAACTTGTAAGGCATGCCGTAGTTCATCGAGAAGGCCGTCATAAAGTCGCCTTCTTCGACTTCCGGCAATCTCGAAGTACTTTCCACCGTCGTACTCGCTGTAGGTACTTCGATCTCTTCCGAGACCTCCACCGGTGGTGTCAGCAGGCCGGCAGGCGCGACCACACCGCGCTGTGGCGTGGCAGGAATCTTGCCCTGCTTGGCTCCCGACATCTTCTCGCCACCGAACCTCCGCCGCTCAAGGCCCATGTCCGCCTTCTGCAGCTCCGCCAACATCTCATCCGGCCCTCTCGCCTCCTCCTTGATCGTGTTGTTGGCCACGGCATGGATGAAGCTGCCCCCGATGCCCGGAAAATTGTAGGTATAGACCTTGTAATTATGCGTATACCGGACGCTGACACCAACACTTCCGTCATGCTTGTTGCGACCGAGTGCCGGCCCGTACCCGCTCGATCCCCACGGTAAGTGCAACGCCGCAGGCACGATCGGCTGATGCTGCGGCCACAAGCCTGGCCAGGAGCATCCCGGGCGGACGCACCTCCAGCCCTTGAATAGGTACCGGGGGTTGCACCGCCCGCACTCCGGGCAGACCACGCCACGAGTGTTGATCGATGTAAGGTTGTCACCGATCGTCTTGCCGATATCCGGAAATGAAGGAACGACACTATACGGTTCTTCTTCATTCTCCCACGGAGTCCGATCGAGCAGGAAGGCAGGGTTATATAGCAGCGAGCCGCAAGGCGCATCCTCTTGTCCGTCGCCGAGCTTCCAGAAGCGTCCACACGCCGGGTTCAGGCAAACCCAGCAATCCAGGTACAGCTGCGGGTGGCTTTGTAGACAAGCTGAGCAGGTCTTTGTTAAGAGTTCTCCTGCAATCGTCGTGTCAAAGGAGGGTGTGACTGCTGGTGCATGCCACGGATCCGACGAAGCTAGTCTCTCCAAGCGGTACTTGACGGTCGTCCTGCTTTTCTTGCCCTTGCCGGCAGTCTTCTCCGCCCAGACCATGGTCGGTTTGTACCATCCGAGAACGCTGTACTTGTGCCGCATCTGACAAAGCGCGCCGGTGTTCTTGTCGCCGCAAATGATAATCAGCGGGTTCTGGAGCTTGATATCGTTGAGCATTGATTGCACCTGCGATTCGCTCATCGCCTGATCTTTGCCCTGGACCATACTGCCGGAGCTGTCAGACTCCATGCCACCGCCGGCTCGCGCGATGATGATGTCGGTGTCCATGTACTCGCGGCAGTGACCAACGCCGTCAAAGAGGAAAGCGTAGACGTGCTTGTCATTCTGGTGGCAGCCGCCTTGAGGCTTCTTGAAGTAGGGGACGGTCTCGCAGAGCGCTTGTCTGCTATCTGCCCACACTTTGGGCCTCCCACGCGGCTGAGATTTGCAGCCGATGGGCTCGCGATGCGTCAGCGCTTGTGATAGCTCGAGTAGGCGGCGCTCGATGGTGCTGAGAAGTGGTAGGCTGTTGTCATCTGTCTGAGAGCTTGGAGGCGTCGGCAGCGCTGTGGCTGCTTGCTTAGATGCATCGCCTTGTCCAATAGTGGGCGTAGCGAGCGGTTGAACATATCCGAAAGCGTGCAATGTGGCCTGAGATTTGGGCGTTGTACTCGCAGCGGACGCCGCAGAGATGAAGGGCTGCTTTGAGCGCCGCTTGGAAGTCGATGGCTTTGCACGGCTTGTCTTCCTAGCCTTCTCCACTGCTGCTGCTCTGATGTTTGCGAGCAAGAGCTTGTCGACGGTGGCCGTGACCTTGAGGATGACGATCCGAGTCGCCTTGCCTGTGTTGGTTGGAGTATTCTTCGATGCTGTAATGCTTGAAGTTGCTGTGACCTTGCGTCGCTTGGTAGGCGGAGGACTGGACTCGTCGGGATCAGTGTCCGGGTCTTCAGGATCAGTGTCCAGGCCCTCTGCAGTGTCGAGGTCATCAGTAGCCTCGAGGTCGTCAGGGCATTCCACAAGCGTGTCTCCCTCGGCGAAGTCAACCATCCCGTTGAATCGCGACCGCTCGATGCGTTTGCGTGTCGAATGTCTGGTCCATGGTTTGGCAGTCGAATCTGATGCCGACGATGGCGGTGGTGCTGGGCCGACAAACTGATCTGGTGTCTGCGTTGCTGCATCTGGCACGTCCGGAAGCGTATCGTGCTCATCTGGAGTAGCGTCGTCGATGGACTCCGAGAACCCTGCCGAGGATCGAGGTTGATCGCCAAAGGTGGATGCGTACGCTTCCGTGGACAGTCCTGTCTGGTCTCGAGACTGCAGCTGCAACTGTGCCTGCTCATCTACACTGCTCGCTGAATGACCTCTCGAAGCCGGTTGTTGCATGTCCCGCCCAGTCGAGTGGGAGGTACTGACGAAGGACGCGACTTCGCGATCCATTGCTGCTGCCAGTGCAGGCACCTGACTGTCACCGATCTCGGATAACGTTTCAACAGAGGATGCGGCGTCCGATGGCTGTGTATCCGCCGGCATAGGGCGACCGAGTGCGAGGGACCATTGTCGAGAGATCTGGCGGTAGGCTTCTGCGAATCGGACATGCTCCCGTAGTTCGATGTCCGGCAGGTCTAGATGGTGATGCTCGACATGCTCGCTGGGCTGCTCCTGAACTTGAGCTTTTGATCCTTCGACAGACGGATCGTTCGTGGGAGTTGAGTCTACTTGAGGCGATTGTCGACTGTTGGCAGTGTTCTCCTCAAGCGACACCGGTCCGTAGGCCTCAGCATCCTGACCACTTCGCCCCGTCGTGATTTGCGTCGCTCCGGAAAAGGTAGACTCGAGATCACCCCCTGACGACTCCTTGCCCTTGGTGGCCTGAGCCCGAGTTTCGACAGGCATCTCGATCACTTCACTCAAGCTTCTTGACTCCAAATACTCCGTCGACGCCGTGCTTGACTTTACCCATGCCGCCGCACTCAACCGCCTTCTTTTCGAAATCGTAATGCTCTCACTCTTCCCACCATCCCCTTCCTTCGCGACCTTCGTGATCTGGACGCCCGCGTCAACCTTCCGCTGCGTCTTCTTAACCCGAGATAAAGGCTGTGCCGAATCCGGAGTTCGTTCGGCTTTGATGGTATCGACGCCTGCAGCGTAAAAAGGCCGCGCTCTACTCGCAAGGCGTGAAGAAGGATCTCTCGCGCGCCACTCGGCGAAGGGATCGAGGGAAGGCGCCTCCATACTACTGGCTGCAGTCTTCGAGGTCCTCCGCGCCATTGAGTGTGAGTCAGGGCGGAGACCGAAAAGTCTGTTGCTGTAGAAGGGAGCCAATGGTCGTGTGCTGTGGGCCCGGGTATAGTTCGAGTAGCACCAATGGCGAGTAGTCTAGGTGCCAATGGCAATGGCGATGGTCTGTACCGAGTTACTCACGGGGAGTGAATCACACAAAGGGGGATTCGCGGACGATGATGAGGGTGTTCCAGTATAAGGTAGCTCCCTCGCCGTACTGGGAAGGTGCGGATCTTGCACTCTGTCTGTCTGTCTGTCTGTATTGCTGTCGGTTTGCTGCTCACCATGTGCTCTGGTCGTGTGTTCGGCTGGTGGTCCGCGATGTATAGTTGTATTATATAATTCGCCGTCGAAAGGAAGAGGTGATGTCCGAAGTGGAAGGCAAGGTCGCACCTGATGGCTCCGGTTCCGCTGAACTGAACTGTGGGGTTGTCGCAGTAAGTGGTGGAACGAAATGAAGTTTAGACTCGCCGTTTATACATGGCAAGAGTGAGCGAATTGCACATGATGGTGCGTGTGTGAGGATGTCAGTGAGGCTCAACGATGCCGTGCTTGTGAGCACCGAATCTACCAGCTCACATGCGCCATGGTCCAGGCCGCGAGTGAACCATCACATGTCGTTTCACCGAAGCTGCATGCCGGAGACGAACGGCTGATGAAGAAATAGTTGATACTGACACTCATATTCGTACATAAGCATATCCATAGCCTCTATCCCAGGAGCAGCTGCACCCTACCGTCTCCGCAGTAGGTCACGCCCCTTCCACCGCTTGTGCTCCCGCTAAAGCACGCCCATCCCATCCCATCCCATCCCATCCCGATGCTACTCGCAGGTGACGATGACTTGACCGGCGAGCTCTTCAGCAGCAAGTCGACAAAGCACACGACAGTGCGTAAGGAGAGGGAACAAGATACGACTCATGCCAAGCAAGCTGGTGCTCAGAGCGCCTTTCTCCTCATTCCTCCACTCCTGCTTCTGTTGAGCACGCTCATCCCATCTCGATACTAATGCCGATGGGGATGGTTGATCGCCCAGCTCTCGGCCAGTGTGTCGACGAGCACGCGACGGTGCGTAGAGAAAAGTAAGGGAACAAGAACACACTCATTCCGAGAAGCCCGGCGCTTGACACGTTTTCCTTTTTCCTGCCGGCGATCTCCATCGCCAGCCACATCTTGCCGTCTTTCTAGCCAAGTAGCCCATCTTGACCAAGCCAGCCCTCGACAGCTCGACACCCGGAGTAGAAAGTCCCGAAGGTCGAGTAGGTATGCATATCGAAAGCACTAAGCAGTAAACCTTACTCCACCCCCAAATCCAAGTCCACCGCCCTCGACCCACCCCCCACAAACTCCCGCCGAAACTCCACAATCCTCGCCGCAATGACCCTAGCATCCTTATTCAACCCCTGCCTCCTTAGCTCCTGAAACACAGCCGTCAGCCCGGACTTCCAGCGAGCCTTCTCCTCGGCGGTGGAGGCCGGGATGCGGTCGGCGGTGAGGGCTTTGAGGAGGTCGTTATCTGCAGGCAAAAGAGGGGGCCGCGTTAGTTTGTTTCGCGGTTAGTTGGGGGAGTGTGTGCTTGTGTCAGCTGTCCTCCAAAAAAATAATTGAGTGGTTGGTTGGTGCATTCTTCTGGCGAGAGGTTTGTGGTAACGAGGAGATTTTTTTCTGGACAAATTTGGGTAATGGAAATAAGGAAGTGAGAGATATGTTCTCCAAAACTGCCGTGGACAAGAGAAATCTCACGACAAATCGCCAGAAGATAGAAACGCACCCGTAATCCCCATACTCCGGAAATGCTGACTCCCGCACGCCTTGTCATTGCACTGCCCGCCCGCCGCCTCGTGCGGGCACCAGGGCGTCTCCGGGTCGATTTTATGGCTGTAGGTCAGGGACTTGTAGCCGCCGGCGACGGTGCGGGGGTACTCCGGGTGGTAGCGGTAGTCGTGGAATTTGGCCAGGAGGCTCTCGTAGGGGCGGTAGTGGGTTGTGGTTGGGTCTTGGAGCTGGGGCTTGTCCTTGTGCTTGGGTGGTACATGTATCAGTAGAGGTCCGACCAGTCGGAGTCGGAACGCACCTCGTCTTGCACGACAGTCTGGTTGGCTATCGGGGGCTGGAGCTCCGGTGCGAGGTCATCGGCGATCTCGTATTGCTGAGCTGTTCCGTTTGTTTGACTGCTGTCTTTTGCGCTGGACACCTGTGCCGGAGTATCCTCCTCGCTGGCATCACCTGCTTCGAGGTCGACAGCGTCAATCGTAGGCTCGTACGTCTCTTCTTCTTCTTCTTCTTCTCCTTCATCACCAGCCATAGCCGGAGACTCCATAGCAGGCGTCGGCTCGTACTCATCCTCTTCCTCATCATCTCCGACCTCGCCCTCTTCTGACCGGATGCCCTGCACAGGCTCAGGCTCGTAATCTTCGCTACCGGTCGACGAAGCACTAGATGTGTCGTCGTCTGCTGCTTGAGCTCGCTCGTGTATTAAGGCACTCGTGTTAACAGGCATAGCAACCTCCCCACGAGCCGGTGCGGCCGGCCCGTCCAGATCGTCGAGGTCATTGTCTCTGTCTCCATCCTCGTCCTCATCAATCTCTGAGCTCTCCACATCCATATCCACGTCCTCATTGATCACCGAAGCCGCATCCGAAACTGACTGAATCATGACTTCTCCGGCCATTTCAGGCCCGCCGTTAGCTTCAGCCACAGCAGCAGGAAATTCCTCGGAAATCAGTGGCGCCTGAGAGGTTTGCTCAATGTCCTCGTCCTGTTGGCTTGTACCAGTAACAGTCGTAGCCTGTGACTCCACCCGCCCGTCATTGGCTGGGATATCTAGACCAGCAGGCTCTTGAACGTCGAGACCAGTAGACCCTGGCGCATCTTCGAATGCAGCTTCAGCGCTCTCATCATGTACTTCGCCGTCGTAGTCCTCCGTGGCACCGATCTCGAGCGGTACATGCTCATCAGCCGTACCCGCGCCGGACGCAACCTCCTGCGCCATCGGAGCAGGCGAGGGGCTGATGACTGCATCATCCCGGCCCGCCATCTGCTCTTTCAACTCATCGAACCGTTGTTGGAGCCGCGCCCGCTCCTGTTCGCGCGCAATCGCTGTGGCGGAGAGTGTACGCTCTGTAGTTGTGCTGCCTGGAGACTTGATAGTGGCGTTGACCGGTGGAGGTGCACTACTGCCAGAGCCCGCAGCAATTGTATCGATTATCAGAGGAGTCGGCGTGGAAACGATGGGCGTGCTCTGGCCGGAGGCGGTAGCAGATGCAGCAATCTTCCCGTTGGCCTTCAAGGCCCGGAATTGAGCCTGCTGAGCCTCCCTCGCCGCGATCATGCGCTTCATATCCGCGATCGCCTTGTCTTTACCCGCGATGTCTGCAGTGTTACTGCCGAACATGGGAGGCGCAGACGCCGGGTTGAACGCCGTCCCCAGACCAGGTAGGCCTCCCGTAAACCGTGGAAGTGGACGCTGCGTGGTGCCACTGGCCGGTGCTTGCACGGGTGTAGGATCCAAGTCCATGTCGTCCTCTTCATCGTCGTCGTCGTCACTAACTTCAATGACCAAGCGCTCGCTTTCACTGTTGCTCCTGCTTTGACCAAATGAGAACGGCCGTTTCGGGGCGCTTCGTACGTCATTATCAAAGTCGGCAGCTACTGGACGCTTGCGGGCGATGCTGAATGGTGAATCTGCAGAGTCAATAGGGCTGGGTGCGAACAGGGTGTTTCCAAGCGCAGGTGGCGTATACTGAGCCGCAAACGAGGCTAGTGCACTGACTGTAGCGAGAGGTCCTGTAGCTTGTGCAATTGTGGACGGCGGTGGTGGTGGCTTCGGCGCAGAAGAAGCGGGCGGTGGCGGCGGTGGCTGCTGGAACGACGGCGAGGATTGGACGGGCGTGCTGGCCATGAACAGGCCGGGAAGAGAGCTGAAAGATCTTCCTGGGGTTTGTGGAGCGGGTGAATACGCTGTTTGGTGAGCGGCCGGTGAGTACAAAGTCTGAACCGGCGCGGGCGACTGAGAAGTCTGAAGAGGTGCTGGAAGCGCCCGAACCGGCTGAACAGGTGGTGGCATTGTTGTAGCCATCGCAGTAGACGGGGGTGGCGCCGGAGGAGTTGACTTGCTAGGAAGACCAGCGGATGTGACCGCAGCATCGCTCGGCGCGGTAGTGCTCGGCTGGTCCAATAACTGTTTGAGGTTTTGTGCAGCTGTCACAGACTTTACAGCCGGCGTAGAGGAGATCAAGCCGTCGATCGAGGACTGCGCTGCATTCGCCTTGGCGGCGCGTTCAGCTTTCAGGGCTTCCAGCTTCCGCTTGACGAGCTCCGTCTTGATTGCAGACTTCCCATTGGATGGCTGGGGAGTCGGCCTGGGCGCGACTGACGGAGTAGCGGGCTGCTGTGCGGGTTGCTGTATGGGTTGAGTCTGAACAGAGGGGTTTTGTGCAGCAGCTCTAGCCGGACTTTCAAGAGTCTCCGGCGCTTGTAATGGGGCGGCAGTGGCCCTCGCTCTCGGATTCTTCGCTGCGGCAAGCTTAGCAAGATACGCCGCTCTATCAGGTGGGCCAGCAGGCCTCGGGGGTGGTGGCGGGCGCCTAGTGAGGGATGCTGAAGAGACCTCCGCAGCGACGGGCGCGATCGCCTGAGTTGCTGCGCCATCGAGCTGTAATGGCTGCGGTGGGCGAGTGGCTGTCCCGTTGACTGGAGGCGGAGCACTCTCGATAGGTAGCGATAGGTTCAGGAACTTGTACATGCGCGTCAGAGCCTTCTTGTTAGGTATCTCATGTGCGAGTTGCTCGAAAGTGTAGCCGGCGTTGTGCATCTGCAGTACGAACGCTCGCGCCGCAGCGCCACTGTCAATCGTACGCCGTCCCGGGGCTGTACCGTATGTGGCGGGCTTTTGTACTGCCGAAGATGGTGAAGCTCCACGCCTGCCGTTCTGTATTCTCCGAGAAGCCGTCCTCGTCTGAACTGACTTCGGGGAAGTCTGTGCGGAAGAGCGCCGTGCCTGGGAGCGAGTCTGCCGGTCATTTGGACCAGGGCTGGCCTTGCGCGGCCCAGTGGGCGGTGGTCGCAGAAACTCGCGCTCCTGGGCAGTTTCTGGCTCCTCGCCCTCCTCCAGCTCGCCCTCCTCCTTGTCCATGTCCACATCTTGCTGTTCCTCGCCAGTCTGCTGTGTAGATGCGGTAGGCGCAATGGAGGGACCCGCGGTGGCTAGCGCTGTAGCAGCAGCTATCGGCTGCGGAGCGGCGGGTACTGGTGGAAGGGTGAGTTGGCCAGACTGCAAGGCCTGGATGATAGCCAGCACGTGCTCCGGCGGCACCCCCTTCAGTACGTCAACGGGGACAGCTGGGAGAGCGGCATTCTGCTGAAAGGCGGCCTGCTGGGCTTGTTGCGTTGCGGCTGGCACTGGCGGGTACTGGCCGATTGGAGGGGGTGGATGGTGTGGTGGCGCAGGTTGTTGATGATGGGGCGGTGGTTGCAACGGACCTAGCCCGCCTGCAGCGAAGAGGAACGGGTTGTTCTGCGACATGTTCGTGGGACTCAGAGACGCGCGGTTACCTAGGAGAGTGGTGTCGCATGACGATGAGTGAAGACGAAGGAAGATATGAGCTCGGTAAGACCGTGCTTCACAAACGCTGTTTCCTTTCTCGGAGCCGGCGCGTACGATGTGAATGTGAGGCAGGCAGCGCCGGTGAATGCGTCTCTTTCGTGAAGCGCAGGCGTGTCAAGTCCTGGTGACACGGAGGAGATCGAAGGTGTGTGTTCGAGAGCTCGTGTACGCGACCGAGTAGACTTTGTATCTGTGTTGTCGAGGCGCTGTGAACGAAGCGAAACGAAACATTCAAGTTCAACATGATGCCTCAGGCCTCAACGGCGAAAGATCGGTTTTGCGGGAATCGGGAGTGGTCGCGCTGTGCACGTGCCGCCGCGATCGCCCCGCCGCTCAAGCTTTCCCATTTGTTTACTTTGGGGTTGAACGGCGGAAGCTGCGTTGGACAGCGAGAGTAGCAACAACGACGACGACCACGACGACGACACGCATCTCCATTCGTTTCACAGTACGGAGCTTGGCATTGTACATAGACTGCTCGCGACGGCCTCCAGGATACGACCCCAGTCAATGGCACCTTGACCCGACGGGACGAATGCGCGTCGACTTGACACGCGCTTGAGTGCTAACGAAGATGAGCTTCCAAGCGCAAAGCGGCCCACGATGGCGCAACAGCCAGTTCGGCCGGGATAAAGAAGACACACCGTCGCCGGGTCCTCCGCCGGGACACGCGCGGTCCAAGTCCAGCATCATGCAGTCGCCGCTGCCGCCAGCAGTGTCTGTGGGACACGCGCGCAACCAGTCACTCTCCGACACGAGGACGACGGGACTGAAGCGCACGGGCTCAGTACGAACGAGTACACCCGTCGGCACCTTTGCGCCGCAGTTCATCAAAGAAGAAGGGCTGGACGGGGCGGAGGAGCGGGTTCGCGGCATAGAAGGCGAGAACGACTTCTCCGGCAAGAGATACGTATGGGTACGGGATAACGATGTCGCTTTCGTGCGAGGCTGGGTGGTGGAGGAGCTGCCGGAAGAGATGCTGCGAGTGCAATGCGACGACGGCAGCCAGCGCGATGTCCCTGCCGACAGCGTGGACAAGGTCAATCCGGCGAAATTCGACAAGGCCGACGATATGGCCGAGTTGACGCACTTGAATGAGGCGAGCGTGGTGTACAATCTGCAGCAGCGGTATCAGGCGGATCTGATATACACCTATTCTGGACTGTTCTTGGTCACGGTCAACCCGTATGCCCCGTTGCCCATATATGGCCGAGACTACATGAACATGTACAGGGGCCGGAGCCGGGAGGATACCAAGCCGCATATCTTCGCCATGGCCGATGAGGCTTTCCGGAATCTGGTCGATGAGGGCACGAACCAGTCGATCTTGGTGACTGGAGAGTCCGGTGCTGGAAAGACAGAGAACACGAAGAAGGTCATTCAATACCTGGCAGCTGTCGCGACGTCGGACACTCCACGCGCGAAGTCAGGCGGACGGCAGCTCTCAAACCTGTCCGAGCAGATCCTGCGCGCCAATCCTATACTGGAAGCCTTCGGTAATGCGCAGACGGTACGGAACAACAACTCCTCTCGGTTCGGCAAATTCATTCGGATACAATTTGCACGGTCTGGGCAAATTGCCGGAGCGTTTATCGATTGGTATCTTCTGGAAAAGAGCAGGGTGGTCCATTTGAGCGGCAATGAGCGCAACTACCATGTCTTCTACCAGCTGCTTCGCGGTGCCGACAAACCGATGCGGCGAGACTTTCTTTTGAACGATATGGAGGTCGTAGACTTCGAGTACACCCGGGACGGCAACGAAACGATCAACGGCGTCTCGGATCTGGATGAGTGGAACTCGCTGCTGGAGGCTTTCCATATCATGAATTTCTCTGACAAGGAACAGAGGGCCATACTGCAGACCATCGCTGCACTACTCCACCTGGGCAATATTACGGTGATGAAGGAGAGCCTGCGGGCGGATCAAGCATCCCTGGCACCCGATGCCGAAGGTGCGGTACGGAGTGCGTGCCATCTGCTTGGTATCGACCCGGACGCCTTCACGAAAGCGTTGCTGCACCCCCGAGTCCGCGCGGGCCACGAATGGGTGGAGAAAGTGCAGACGCCGGACCAGGCTCGCCTCTCGATAGATGCACTCGCGAAAGGCATTTACGAGCGTGGCTTTGGCGACCTGGTCAATCGAATTAACCGGCAGCTCGACCGCACATCCTCCGGCTCGTACTCCGAAGACACTTCGTTCATTGGCGTGCTGGATATTGCCGGCTTCGAGATCTTCGAGCAGAACAGTTTCGAGCAGCTATGCATTAATTACACGAACGAGAAGCTGCAGCAGTTCTTCAACCACCACATGTTCGTTCTTGAGCAGGAAGAGTATGCACGTGAGCAGATTGAGTGGAAGTTCATCGACTTTGGACGGGACTTGCAGCCTACGATTGATCTGATTGAGGTCACCAACCCGATTGGTATCTTCTCATGCCTGGACGAAGACTCGGTCATGCCGAAAGCGACCGACAAGTCTTTCACCGAGAAGCTGAACGGGTTGTGGGATCGGAAGACACCGAAGTACAAGCGCAGCCTACTCAAGCAGGGTTTCACGCTCACGCATTATGCGGCCGAAGTGGAGTACGAGACTGAAGGCTGGCTCGAGAAGAACAAGGACCCGCTCAACGACAATATAACCCGGTTGCTGGCCGAGTCAAGCAACAAGCACGTCGCCACCTTGTTCATCGACTGTCTTGACCACGACGATGTGGCGGGTGAAGGCGCGATGAGAAGTCGAGTGAAAAAGGGACTCTTCCGGACAGTTGCGCAAAGACACAAGGAGCAGCTCTCGACGCTCATGAACCAGCTGCATAGCACGCACCCACATTTCGTCCGCTGTATCCTGCCGAACCATAAGAAGCGACCCAAGCAATTCAGCGCTCCCCTCGTCCTTGACCAACTCCGCTGCAACGGTGTGCTGGAAGGCATCCGTATCGCCCGCACCGGCTTCCCCAACCGCCTCCTTTTCGCCGAGTTCCGCGCCCGCTACGAGGTCTTATGCCCGAAACTCCCACGCAACGGCGTGCTGGACGGACAAGAAGCGTGTAAGCTCATGCTCGAGAAGCTCAATCTCGACCGCAGCTGGTACCGAGTCGGCCTTACCAAGGTCTTCTTCCGCGCTGGTGTGCTGGCTGAGTTGGAGGAGGCGCGCGACAAGCTGATCCGGGGCATTATCGAGCGGTTCCAGTGCGTGGCCCGGGGGTTTGTGCAGAGGAGATTGTTTAGGAAGCAGCAGCATCGCGCGGAAGCGACGAGGATTATCCAGAGGAACTTCCAGGTTTATGCGCAGATGCAGGCGAATCCTTGGTGGCGGCTTTTCGTTCGTATGAGGCCGTTGTTGGGGGCCACGAGGCAGAGTAATGAGGTCAAGAAGCGGGAGGAGGAGATTAAGCTGTTGCAGGAGAAGATGCAGCTGGAGGAGCAGCAGCGCGTTAGGGTTGAGGAGGAGAGGAGGCGAGCGGAGCAGGAGCGGGAGAGGGTGCAGCAGACGCTTGAGAGTGAGCGGGCGCTGGCGCTGGATAAGGAGGAGATTTTCCGGAGGTTAAGGGAGAAGGAGGCGGTGCTGGAGGAGGATCTGCAGGTTGCGAGGAGGGAGCAGGAGGAGCTGGAGGGCCAGGTCGATGAGTTGATAGCTGCGAGGAAGATTGCTGAGGAGGAGGTCGGGGAGAGGAGGGCGCAGCTAGAGCAGGCGGGTTTGATTATCGAGAAGCTTGAGGGCGAGAAGCAGGATCTGATGGATCGTACTACGGAGCTGGACAACCATTTGCAGGATCTGGAGCGGACGCGGACTTTGACGAGCGAGCAGGAAGAGGCGCTGCAGTCGGAGCTACGCATGCTGCAGAGCCAGGTGAGCCTCAAAGATCGCAAGATGCAGGACTTGGAAGCGAAGCTGCTCGCGAACGACCACGAGCTGGATACCAAGCTCGCCAATGCGACCAGGGACTTGCAGGCTTCGAAGAAGCAAGTCCGCGACCTGCTGGACGAGAACCGCTCTATCCGGCAGCAAATGACCGACCTCTCAACCACTTCCGCCAGCTTCGAGGACGTCATCCGCCGCAAAGACAGCGAGCTCGCGATTATGCGGACGGACATGAAGAAGTTTCAAGACGACCGGAAGCGCTTCGAGGAGGAGAAGCACCAGCTCACCACCAAGCACGACGGGATTCAAAATCGGCTGCGGCAGGTCCAGGCGGAGATGGACGCCATGCGGACGCAGATGGCGCAGCTCGAGCGCGAAGCCAGTGATGCTAAACGAGCACTCGAAGAGCAGACGTCCGCCAATGCCCAGGTGGAGATGCTGGGGTCCCAACTCCACGACGTCAAGGGCGAGCTCTTCCAGACGCAGACGGATCTCAGTCGCGAGCGGCAGTCCCGGGATGATGTGAAGCGGATCGCGGAGGCCGAGATGCAGGATCTGAGGCGGGAGTTCGATGCGCTGCATGAGTCCAAGGTGACGGTGGAGAAGGAGATGTATGTCCAATCTGACCTCACCCGCCGCGCGACGAACGCGAGGGATGCGGCGGAGAGGGAGCGGAAGGAGTACCAGAGTGAACTGCAGGGTCTGCGGAAGAAGTTCATTGAGTTGCAGGAGGCGAAGCTGGAGTGCGAGGCGATGGTTGAGCGGAGTGTGACGAAGCAGGCGAATGAGCGGCATGCGGTTGTGCGGCGGGAGCTGGATGTGAGGGTGCAGGAGGTCGAGGGGCTCGAGGCGGATAAGGCTCAGTTGGCTGGGGAGGTGCAGAAGCTGAAGAGGGTGATTGGCGACTCGGACTCGTTCAAGTTGCATCATGATCAGGATAAGCAGCGGTTGGAGCGGGAACTCGTGACGATCAAGGGCCGCTTGACGGCTTCCGAGAATGATAATCGCGCGCTTATGAATAAGGTGCAGCAGAAGAACTTGGATATCGCTCGCTCGAACTCGAAGGCTACTGACAGCCAGCGGACGAGGGTCAGCCAGCTCACGCAGGCTAAAGCGCTGTCGGATGAGGAAGTCAAGAAGCTGCAGCGGCAGCTGAACGATGCTCTGCTCACTGTCACCTCGCTCGAGAAGCAGAAGGAGAAGCTCACCCTGGGGCTGGAGGATCTTAACCATGAGATTGACCGCGAACACAAGACCACGCGGAACGCTGAGCAGCAGTCCTCTACTACCAATCTTCAACTCGCTGAAGCAAACAGGAAGCTCGAGACGGAGCGCCAATTGAGGACGCAGGCTCAGCAGAATACCCGGACTGTGCAGTCTGCTCTTGACAATGCCAATCAGGAGCTCAGCGAGGCGCATGAGCATTTGCGCTTGCTGCAGAAGATCTTCGACCCGGAGCACGGCCGCCTGCCATCGAATATTGACGGCCCGAAGCCGGACTTGAGCAAGACCATCGATCTGGCACAGAAGCTGGAATCCTCAGAGCACGCCCTCCGCCTAGCCACCGACCGCTTCTCGCGCGCCGAAGCCCAGCTCGACGAGCTGCGCATGCACCACCAGGAAGACCTGCAAGAGAACGACTACCGGCACCAGAATTCCAAGCGCGCGCTGCTGGAGGAGATGAATGCCAGTCAAATCAATGCCCGCTCTTCGCCCGGAGGAGGCCACATCCGACGGGAATGGAGCGAGCAGCAGCAGCAGCGGAAGCCTTTCGCGTCCACGCCGGTCAACATCACGCCGACGAACCAGCGGCATATCTCGAAGGCGAGCAACGACTCCACTCGATCGGATAGGACCGTCGATACGGTGACGTATAACAACCGGATGGATCTCGCGGCTGAACTGGAGCTGGTGCAGAATCAGCTGCAGATGTCTGAGATGCAGAATCGACACCTCCGGGCGCAGGTCGATCGTAGTAGCCCGAGTAAAGGTAGCAACTGGCAGGAGGACAGCCCGTCGATCCGGCGCGTGCAGAAGCTGGAGCGGGAGAATTTCCGCCTGCACGATATGCTGGATGATTCAGCCAAGAAGGTCTCGGCGCTGGAGCAGAGCGTGCGGTCCGGGCAGCTGTCGTTCAAGGAGGTGCAGACGCAGAGTCACGAGGAGCTGTACGATCTCATCAACTCGCAGGAGCAGTCGCGGCGGTCGCTGCTCACGGCGCATAATGCGGCGATTGCGGAGCTGGCTGATGCAAAGGCGACGTTCGACGAGACGAAGCAGGTCAAGGCTTCTGTGGAGGTGGAGCTGCGCGACGCGAGGTCCGAGTTGGCGGATGTCCTGTATGAGCGTGAGCAGGAGGCGGCGAATCATGCGCAGTTGCTGCAGGAGTTCTCGGATATGCAGATCCGACTGGATACGGAGGCGTCGAAGCTTATTGATGTGTCGTCCAGTCTGAACTTGTACAAGGCGCGAGCGGACGACTACTACGAGCGCCTGGAGCAGGCGGAGGTCGCTGTGCTGAAGGCTTCTCGCGCCGAGCATTTCGCGAGGTCGCAGGCGAAAGAGGCCGAGGAGACGTGTGCGACGATCATGTCTGAGCGAAAACAGATGGATCAGCTGGTTGAGGACCTGCAGAGGCAGACGCAACAGTACGAGGAAAGGCTAGAGGATCTATCGACGGATCTCGATTGTGCGACGCAGGCCAAGAAGCGGCTGCAGAATGAGCTGGAGGACTACCGCTCTCAGCGCGCTATGGATATCGAGGACAAGGAGTCCTCGGTCGAGCAGACGAGGAAGAAATACCAGTCTGAACTCGCTTCGTTGAATACCGAGTTGGAGGTGGAGAGGGATAATGTGATTCATGCGCGGGGGGAGAATGGCCGGCTGAGGGATGAGTTGGAGGAGTTGCGGAATAAGTGGGATGACGAGGTGCTCAATAGCTCTACGTGGGCGAAGGAGAAGTCCCGGCTCGAGGTTGCACTGCAAGGTCTGTCCGACTCCCGCGACGATGCGGTCAACGCGCACAACGACGCGCAGGGTAAGATCGTGGACCTGCTTGGCCAAGTGCGCAGTCTGCGAACGAGCGTGGACGACGTGGCCGCCGAGCGCGATATGCTCGTCCGAGAGAAACAAGGCCTGCAAGCCCGGGTGCAAGAAGCCGCCGATCGCCTCGAGGACTTGTCGAACAACGGCTCGCCATCCAAACGCAATGCCGCTTCCCTCGACCGCGAGGTGTTGGAGCTGAAGTCCCGGCTGGCGCAGCAGGAGGACATCTCCACCGCGGCGGTCGGCAAGATGCGCCGCGCGGAGGGCTTGGTGCAGGAGATCCACAAAGATATCGCTAGTGCGCGCGAGACGAGCGTGCAGCTGCATAAGCAGAAGGCTGGGTTGGAGAAGACGGTCAAGGATCTGCAGCTGAGATGTATTGATCTGGAGACTAAGGGGTACTCGAGCGGGAGCCAGGATGTCCGGTTCTTGCATGGAAGGATACAGGAGGTAAGCTTGCTTGACGACCGGAAACCCAGACTGTGCTTGATACTCTTACTGACTCCGCTCTCTCCTACAGCTGGAATCCCACCTCGAAGAAATCGAACGCACCCGCACAACCGAAGCCCGCAGCGTCCGCAACGTCGACCGCACAGTCAAGGACCTGCAATCCCAGATCGAGCGCCGCGAGAAATCCGCCCAGCATCTGGACGATGAGCTCCGCCGCTCCCGCGACAAGATCTCCAGCCTACTCCAGAATATCGAGGAACTCCAGGCCTCGGACTCCTCGGCGCAATTATCGGCCAAACGCGCCGAACGCGAACTCCGCGAGGAGCGGGAGAAAACTCTACGGCTGGAGCGTGAGGTGGATACGATGCGCGCGGTGAGTCGGGAGCGAGAGGCGAGTGTGCGACGGAGTGGGACGCTGGCGGCATTGAGCGATAATGGAGGAGGGGGTGGGAGTCGGAGGGGCAGCTCGATTGGTCTGCCGAGTATGAACGGGGATGTGAAGATTGAGGTCCCCGCGCGGAAGAGCAGCTTGAGCAAGGGTTTTTTGTGAGGGATGGGGGCGTACTACGGTCTATACGGGTTACGCTGAGGTCGGAGGCGTTTCTGTGAAAGGGGCAGGGGAGTGAATGCATCGCAGAGGCGTTGTTGAGATGGAATAGTCGGTTTTGTTTGGATGTATATCATATTGTATAGTCTCGTAATTGTCGCAACGTCGAAACCATCACCTGAGAACCCCGATCCAACCAGCGCGCGCAGGACCAAGTATCCACCAACCACCCCGACTACCGTTCCAGCAAGCAAGGCTTCGCCCTCCCACGTCCAGCCCAGATACGCCAGCAGTCCGATAATGAGCTCGTACCGCCTCGCCGCTGCTCGGCGCTGTTTCCAGTCCTTCCTGATCTCGAACGGCGGTTTCAGCTGCGCCTCCACGGGCTTAATAGATATGGAGCATGACAGCACGACGGGTCTGTGATCGCTTGTTGGCTGGATGGGAAGCGCGGTGTAGGCGAACACGTCTTTCGGCGGCGCAGCCTCGAGGAACAGAACGCGGTCACACCAGGAAGGCGTGCGATGCTGGGCCCAGAGCCAGACTTCTTCCGCCGGCGGCCGGGATTCCGTCGTCTCGACTGTCCTTCCATCGCGCATTTTGTGGGACGCTGTGGTCAGGCTGGAAGCTAGAGCGTGTTTCTGCGCGGCGGAGGAGTACTTGTAGGTGGGCGGGAAGTCGATGGGCGCTTCGGTCAGCAGGTGGAGAGTCTCGCCTTTGCTGCGTTCGCGCGTGAGCTGGTCTTTCGGGAGGAAGTGGCTGAGGTGGCGGGGGTCGGTGTCGGTGTCCACGGGTTGCGGCCAGGTGTCCGCGTCGCCCGGAGCAGGCGATTTGTCGGAAGTGCGGTAATTTAGGTCGCCGGCGAAGACAAGGTGGGATGGTGGGCTGAAGATACCGCGCAGGCCCGCGGCGTCTGAGCGGTCTGCTGAGGATAGTAAAGGTTCCCGCTCAGACTGGCCGTCGCCTCCAACTGCCGTCGCAGCTCGGGAACTGCCTCCCGCCTCCTCAAACACCAGGCCCTCGCATATACTTTTCCAGTCCTCATTCCTCCTCTCCCAGTCCTTCTCGAAGGGTGCCAAATGCGCCGACACGAACGTGAACACAGTCTCCTGTATGTTGCCATCCGAGTGCAGACCCAGTCGCACACCCACAGCGCCTTTATTGCCCATTTCAAACCATTGGCCCACGCCTACTCCACCCGTCTGCACCCACCGGACCCTGTGCGCGAGGTGGTGCTTGGCGAAGACCATGATCCCCGTTAGACCCACATTCCGCGCCATCACGGACACATAATCCTTCTCCGTGTCATTGCCTGCAAACTTTCGCGTGGTAGCCAGCGATATGGCCTCGGTGAAGCGGGCTAGGTATGGTGCGAGTAGAGAGCCGCCGAGGAAGCTATAGCCCAAGGGCGCGATCTCCTGGAGGCAGAGGACGATGAGATCAGGCGGGAGATCGGTTTTGAGGCCGTTGTACAGGTTGGCGGAGAAGTAGTCGACGTCGATGAGCTTGCGGCCGCAGTTGAAGGTCGTGATGTAGCTGTTGAGGTCTGCCATTGGTCTTGTGCGTGACGATATAGCGGGAGAGAGGTGTCCAAGGGCAGCGGCTTCAGGGTAAGGGGATGACTGGACAGTGTCGAATTCGAGTGAGGAGATGTTGGAGCGGCGGCGGTGGTAGGACCAGTACACGTTACATCTATCCTGGAAAGTGGGATGTATGCGACCTGCTTGCATTCCAAGTGAAGTTCACATGCGTCATTCACGTGACACTGGCGGAGATGCCAAGACAAGTGGCCGAGGCACTCTCCAACTTTATGGACGGTTTGGAGTATTATTGACCTGCATCGCGGCAATACAAATTCGAGCGCCTATACTTCCCGACGCCTTCTCTACTCTTTAATCTGGGGCCTGCTGCTCTTGATCACTACCTCCTTCCTCCGCGTCTGCATACTCGCTCTCTGATGTGTCGTCATCATCGTTGCTCATGGCTAGATCACCATATACCTCCTCAACCACAGCTACGGCTTCATCCTCACGATCGGCGATCGGACAAATTATTCCGTTTTGCCTACGTGCGGATGCGATCAGCATCTTCCAGGATCGTTTTTCGAGCTCGAAAGATTTGCGCGCGACCGCACAGTGCACGGTACGACATCTTAGGAAGCAGTCGTGGGGTGTATGGCCGTGCTTGTCCCTTGCAGCGGCATTTACACCAACGAGGCAGGAGGTAGCAAGTAGATCCATCATGCCAGTACTCCCGTACATGGCCGCAAGATGCAGGATGTTCCGATGACTTCGGTTCGTCGCTCCGCGGATTACGGTCTGCCGTGTGTTAGAACCGGGTATATGGTGTTGTAAAGATCTCTCCATTACTCACCGGAAAGTCACTCAATACCGGGACCAAGGCTTCCATGACGCCGAGGCTATTGTTTTGAACCGCCAAAGCCAGCGGCGTGTCTCCTGTATGGTTCGTAATGAACAGTGTATGGCCGTACCAGTCAAGCAAAATTATCGCAAGGGCAGTCTGATCAGACACAGCGACGTGGTGCATGATATTGCATCCCTCGTCGTCCGTCATGTAGACATCCGCGCCTTTTTGTACGATGAGATGCAACAGCTCCGCGTTGTCGAAGTGATGCAGTGGTGGCCGTTGGTGTGAGTCGCGCGCGTTTGCGTTGCTGCCTGCATCAAGCAGAACAGCCGCGCTATCAACACTGTCGGCCCAGCATGCACAGTGTAATGCTGTGAAGCCACAAATGTCACGGGCATGGAGGTCAACCGACCACCGGTCTTGAGTGAGGAGTCGTATAGCGTCTGTCTCGCCGTTTTCGGCTAGCCAGTGGAGAGGTGTCCGGCCAAGAACGTCTTTGATGTTGATGTCCCCCTGTTCATGCTCAAGAACATCCTCGGTCAGCTGAAAACCTTGTCGAACCAACGCAGCAGCTTTATGCAAAGGTGTCCACCCGAGGCGATCAGCCAGATCATCAGCATCGAGAGTCAGCGCATACTCCTCGCTGCCTCTCCGAGTCAAGACGGTCGTGGCGGCCGTTTTCTGGTTCTCATCCTGCGAGTGCTCGTCCATGCCGATTGAAAGCAGATAGTTGAACACAGCCGGCTGATGAATCTTGGCAGCAACCTGCAATTGTGGCATTCAGTCAGCGGGATTTGTCCTTGACAAGCAGTATTGCAGGTAGCGGAGGCGCCCAGCAGCGGAAAGCTCGACAGCTTTGTCGATGCGACTTACGTGCATCAGAGACTGACCCCACTGGTTCCTGACGTGCACGAGGTTCTTTCCACAAGACATCAGTCGTCGCAGCTGCTCGAGATTCCCGGCGATCACGAGCGACCACACGATGTGGTCCTCCTCGGGTATGACCAGGGGCACATTGACCATCACCCTCAAACCTTCGCTAGACATGTTGCCGAAGCCTGCGGAGACCATGAGTGCTCTTGAGACCAGCCACGACGGAAAATAGTACGTAAAGTAATGCTTGTTTGAGCTCTTCCGACACGCAGAGTGATCGCAAGACTTCATGGATAGCGACGAGTCGTAGTTCCACAGGAGCTGGCCAAAGGCAGTCCGAAGCCACAAAGGAGACCGGATGGACGTGCGGGTGTGGCATTGACATCTGCATCCCCTCGGGCACTGTTGCGAGGCTATAGTGGCAGAGATGCGAACAGCTGACCCAAAATCGGCGTTCCCAAGGGGAACGGTAGCGTTGCTAGCTGGTTGTCGACCCATCAGAGTCTTTTGTTTAGAGTCCGAGATCATCCTGAGTGGCCGGTTACCGTGCAGGCACGCTGGACTTGAAGATCCAGCCTGCACCTGGAACAAGCCAGCTTCGAGCGCTGCAAAGCTCTTCTGTTGGTTGTCGAGCGATGCAGCCACCGCGGAGTTGATGGTTGCCGCCTTCTTCTCGAGATCCGTTTGTGTTTGCCCCAGGCACTGCTGAAGATGTTTACCAAGACGTTGAAAATCTTGCGCCAATCCTCGCTGGCGAGTGTCTAGCTCCCGCAAAGACTCCTGGGTTATAAGACCTATACTTTGAAGTTGAAGTATATTGGTGTTGAGGACTTGACTAATGGTGGTCAACGTCAGCAAGAACAGCTACAGAGATCGAGGTTGACACTCGCCGATCGCTCAGACCCAAAACATCAAGCTGGACCTTGAGGTTATCTCGAGAGTCCCGGATCTTCTGTTTGATGCGCTCTATCCTGGAGTTTGCTCGCAGCCAATACGATCGATTGACCTTTGGCAAGCCATCGTCGTCCAGGCTCTCACTGCGCAACAGTCGGAAACTTCGTAGCAAGCATCAGTCGGCTGGAAAGGGCTACAATTCAGCCTTACACATACTGGAGGAGTTGCTCAAGTTCCAGAACATGCTGCTTCACGGTCTGCAATGTAGGCGTGATTGCTGCCTCGACCTGTGTGTAATCTTCAGACCCACGGCGGCGGTGAAGACTACTTTCTACCTGGAGGAGAAGGGCTGTGACGCGTGTGAGCTGATCCGGAGCATGTCTCCTTTGATATGCTGAAGCACGGCTCACCTCTCAGGGCCTCCGCTTCGTTCCACAGTTGCTGGAGCTGTCGGGGTGCCTCCCGCAGAGAAAGCAGTCTATGGAAGAGTTGACCTGATGTTCCGCTAATCTGCAGAATCGCGATGGCGCTTGCTGTGATTGATAGCGGGTCCATCTGGGTATGCGTTGTACCGCGCCGCTAACGTCGAGCTTGTGGAAGATGTTCGCGGGAGAAAGAGGAGAGAAGAGGAACGAGGCTTTGATAGAACGCCTCCAGTAGAAGTACACCCTGGAATGGGGCGGGTTGGATGTGCCGCCGAAATGGGACGAGGCTGCAGGAAGGCAGCGAGCCGGACTCGCCTGCAGTTAGGCCGTGTATCGCGTGTGCGCCTCGCTTTGGCCATTCTTACACCGCGCTTCTGAGGGAGGCTGTGTTTGTTGGGCCACATTGGCGCATGATAAATCTACCATCTTGATGTGGTTTCGAATGTCGCGCGGCTGCGAAGCGATCTTTGCGAGTCTCGGCATTTGCAATCTAGAACGAGATAGCAGAGTGTGCTCAAGGGAGCTTTCTGGTTCCGGCCGACATGTCGTGCTCACCCTGCGATCAACGGAAGTTGTTCCAGGTTGTTTAGAGAACGGACATGCCATATCCGACCATAATATCGCACTCACTCTCTTCCAGGTTCCGTCTCGCCACGCTTGGTGCCTTAGGCTAATAATAGCCTGGCTTGGCACCACTTGCGCAGGCTCTAGAACTTCATGTTCACATCAGTTGTAGACCCAAACATCACGCACACTTCACAGAACAACGACATGCCTTTTAGACCAGAAGGACTCCGTGCCAAGAAGAACATCGCCCAATGTCTGCCGTAGAGCTCCTATCTGCACTTCTCTTCGCCGTTCATGCATTTCTCGGCCTCGATCCTGCACTCATTTTCGCGCCCAAAGAAGCATTACCTCCCCCTGCCGTGATGAGCAGCGACGGAACCTTGACGGTCATTACGGACCTCAATATTCAATTCGGCTCCGCGCCGATTGACAACTATGCGGACTCGCACAAATGGCACCGCATAGAGAAAGACCTCTATCTGCACACCACTTATCAGCAGGCCTGGCTTGAAGTAGAGCAGAAGCAAGTAGCGGATCTCACTCTCGGCGATCTGGTTATCACGGCTGTCCGGGTAGACGAGCAATCTCCCGCCTCCCGGGCCAACGAGCAATGGGAGAGTAGACCCGGCAATATCTGGTTATTGAAAAAAGACTACAACGGCGATGCTGGAGCTATAGTAACCAGTATTGATGTCCTGTTCGGTACCGATGCCGTTGATCCACGGCCAGGATGGACACTGGTGTATTCGCCACTCGCACTCAATGCTCCACCGGAGGCACCAGTCGCGAAGATCACCGTACGACATGGCAGACCAGCGGCGAGACCAGATCGCCCTCAAACGCCGTTGAGAGCGAGAGTAGACGGGAAGTTCAAGATCGTCCAGATTTCTGACACTCATATGGTCACCGGGCCAGGGGTATGCAAAGATGCAAGCGATGCCAACGGGCAGCCATTGCCGGAAAGCGAGGCCGACCCACTGAGCGTCAAATTCATTCGACACGTCTTAGACGTCGAAGGTCCAGACCTCGTGGTACTCACTGGGGATCAGCTACATCACGACATCTTGGACAGCCAATCTACGCTGTTCAAGGTCGTTGCACCCCTGGTTGAACGCTCCATCCCGTTTGCACCTGTGTTTGGCAACCACGACGATGAGGGCTCTTACGCTTTGTCCCGTGAGTCATACCTCCAATCCAGAGTGTAGACCTGGCTCGCGACTAATAACAGTTCAAAGCCCCGCACCGCTCTTGGCTGAGATAATGCTGAGTAGGAGGAGAAGTTTCACATATTCCCGCACAAAAGAGCGATCCATCATGGCGCAGGAGGTACCATGAGCGTAGCTGACCCCTTCCGTCCAGGCAATGCGCAAATGCAAATCCTTGACTCGTTACCCTTCAACCTTGCACGGGCTGGCCCGGCCAACACAGATGGCGTAAGCAATTACCACATCCAGATTCTCGGATCTGCACCTTCACCAGTCCCTATGGCGACGTTGTACCTCATCGACAGCCATGGACAAATTCCGAGCGAGGTACACAATCCGGACTACAAGCCGATCCAACCCAGCCAGATCAAGTGGTTGATCGACACTTCCCGGGCGCTGCGAAAGGCACGTGAGAAGTACAAGAGCTCGAAGCATCTGTCTCTGGCTTTCCAACATATACCATTGCCCGAGTATGCAGACAGCAACCTCATCACAGTGGGCGGTCACCGGAGAGAACCCACCGAAGGCCCCAGCGTCAACACTCACTTCTACGACACTCTGCTCGAAGAAGGCGTGGTGGCAGTTGGCTGCGGGCATGATCACGTGAATGACTTCTGCGGTCTACTGCCCCGAAAGCAGGAAGATATGCCCGACGGTGAGGCCTCGCAGCTCGGGCCTTGGCTGTGCCACGGAGGTGGCACCGGGTTCGGTGGATACATGTCGTATGGCCCGCATCGATACCACCGGCGATCTAGGATTTGGGAGCTCGATGCGATTACCGGAGGTATTACGACTTGGAAGCGCGTCGAGTATGCGAGCGAGCGAGTCGATGAGCTTGTACTTGTCGCTGGTGGCGCGGTGGTGGCTCCTCCGTGACATTGTGGGTCAAGAGGGATCCGCGAGATCTGCATCTGATGCGAATCGCCACCGGGCTTGGGAAGCTCATGCAAACGAGGGCTCGGAGTCGATTCCTAGCCGTCAGCCGAGCACACTACGGTCCTTCAGCAAGCGAGGGCGGTTGGCTTGCGAATCCGTAAAAGCTGCTGAAGCTCGGACGAACCTGAATGTACGGAGAGCCAAGACGCCCGCGCTCATTCACCTGGACTTACGAACTTCAAGAGCTTCCAGGCCTGCTGGTGATCGTGACATATTGGGGCCTTGGGCCTACATGTATGGTGTCTATATGGTGGCTCAGATCCAGAGTTTACATCGCCCTCCGCATTCCATTGCCACTCAGGTGCGCCCTCTAATCATCAACTCTGGTCCCCATCGCCAACGAGGGTCAAAGCCCCAGCAAAAACTAACCGTAAGGCTCCCGGCTGTGAGTTTCAAACGGCCGGTTTCAATCCCATGACGGTCGTGATCATTGCCTTTTCGTCAAGAGCGCAAGTCGTCACCCAAGAGCGACGGCGCCCACATCCACACCACATCATCCTTCTTCGCCCCAAACCCTGAGCACATCGTCAAAGTCAGGCGTACGCCTCACGGTGGGTTCGTGACCGACAGTCCTCGCAAACAGCGCATCCTGCTCCGCATCTTCGGACGCCGACGGCAATTTACGTTGCAGCTTTTTGCCCTCTCTGAACTACTCGGCGTCTTCCGCGCGTTGACTCAGCTCAGCCTTGGCCTCTTGGTCCGCGATCAGCTGCAGACCCTCCGCCTCCCTCCGTTTGAACCACTCCTCTTCGACATTGAGCTTCAGCTGACTTTTCTTGGCAAGTAGCTTGGCGAGGCGCTCTCTACGGACATCTTTCCATACCTCGATGTTGGCGTTGTAGATGGACATGGTGAGCCTCCGCTCCCGAGCAGGACTCAGAACAGAGGTCTGCTGCGCACGAACGAGCTTGGCCATCTGGATCTCCATCTGCTTCATGTTGCGGTTTTCTTGGCGTTCTGCTTCGGAGAGGAAAGCGTGGAACATCTGAGGCCAGAGAAAGCTCATCTCGCGTTTCTTCTCGTCGACGACGAGACCAGGCAGCTCGGTGCCATTCGCTCGTCCTTTCAGCAGGATGACATACGTAGGCAGGTCCGGCGGGCCACCAGTTGCCAATGCGTCGCCTAGTACTCGTCGTTGCACCTCCGCCAGTAATCGAATCTCTCATCCTGAGCATCTCGCACCGGGTCATGGCGCAGGTACTCCGGATCCTGCTTGAAGATGCAGCGGTCCCGGTTGGTTGGGTGGAAACGATCGAATGTCATGACCAGCATCAACATGTGATATTTGTCGGTGTGCTGATCAAGAAGCGCAGCAAGATCGTAGCGGGTCGACATCATTTTCGGATCGACAAGGTATTTCTCCGCGCAGATTCGGGGGATCCACTGTCGCCAGGTACAACAGACCAGGCGACCCTGCATCCATAAGTGGAAGGGGTGGGAGTTGTAGTAGAAGATCCGGAACTATAGCCCGAGCGGTAGAGAGGGTAGGCCTCCCGTGAAGGCCCTGCTTCCTAGTTTGTCCGGCGTTAGTCTCATCTTTTTAATGCTAAATGTCCTTGATGATTCGCTGCTCGGCAACTTCGCGAACGCTGTTGCTTTAGGCGTGGCGGCTGATGATTATGGTTTTGCAATCTTGCAACCGGACTTGCTCGCTGGCGCCGCGGCTGTGTTCGAAGGGGGTACCGCCGCGGAGAACGGTGCTGTGCTACGCCCTTTGTTCGCAGAGCGTTGAATCTCATCATCGCTGTCGTCCGATATGGTAAGGTTGTCCCACTTCGAGTAATCGATTGGCATCTTTGAATTGAGTTGCCGTGGTTTTCGTGTTGGCTCCTCGTTGCCGTACAGCGGCCTCCTAATTTGTGCGGATGGAGGGTCCAGTGTTTGGTTGTACGTAAGAAGAAGATGTAGAGAGATTAAAGTTGTTTGTGGTATATGCTAGTGGTCTGTACATTCGCCCCTCTAGCATGTGAAAGACGGAAATCATTAACAGAAACACTTTGTCAAGCGTGGATGACGCCTTTTGGGGCATGCGTTCACCTGCGGCAGTATACAAAGTCAAAAGATTCGTGCAAAAGCAATAGCAGCAACAAGTACATGTTGATTTACACCACGGATCCGGCCAATACATACGAGACCGCCCAATTCCAGACCACCTACAGACTCGTCAACTTCTCCTTCCGAACGGTGCTACTGGCCAGTTTGACCGGCAGCGTGTGTCTCGGCGGCTCGACCTTCATTGCGATCGCAAAGACGGGCATCTTGTTGACCGGAGGCTTGATCGAATACCCTCCGGGTGGCCCGCCCTTTACGTTATGGTTCGCGGGCGTCTTGATGAGGGGAGGCTTGATCTTGAAATCGTACGACCGCGCGCTCGCCGGAGTGTGCATCGATGTCGACGTCGACGTTGATGTCTGTGGCGGCTGCTGTGCCGATTGCTGCTGCAGCTCAGCAATCATCTCTCGAGCGTGCTCGAGCTCCGCATGCATCTTCGCCTTCTCGAAGTCACCCGGAGAAGCACCCTCGCCACCCTCACCGCCTTGCTTCGACTGCTTGCCCGCCTCCTCTTCAAGCCGGCGAAGCTTCTCCGTCAACTCAACATTCTCCGCTTTGAGCTTCGCAGTCTCTGCCTGCTCCTGCTGGCGCTCCTTGCGTGTCTCTTCGGTCTTGCGTTGGACCTCCTGTGTGTGGGCAGCCTGTTCTTCACGCTGCCTGCGAGCTGTCTCTTTGTCGACTCGGGTAGCCTTGGAAGTCTTCTCATCCGTGATAACGGCCTGCTGCCGGGCGTCCAGATCGTGATCGCGTTTCTGCAAGTCTATCTCTTGCTGTTTGAGCGCGCTCTCCCTTTCCGCTGCGGCTTTCTCTCGCCCAGCCAACGCACTAGCTCGCTTCTGATACTCGGCTTCTCTCTCCGCATGAGTTTTCACTTGCGAGTTCAGCGCTGTTTGAGCGCTCTTCTGATCCTCGGCGTCTTTCTGCATCGCCGCCTTCTGGGTGTTGACGTCTTCCAGCGCAGCTTTGCAATCCCCATACTGGCCCTTGAACTGCTCCACTTCCGCGAATGCCTCCTGGTAAACCTTGCAACCTTCGCCGCAGCGCTCGCAGCACACTCCGTCTTCTCCCTTCGGCTTCTCGTGTAACTGGGCCTTGCGCTTCTCCACAGCCGCCTTGCCTTCTGGCGTCTGCGCCTTCGACCGCTCATACTCCGGGGTCCATTCGAGCCGCCAGCTCATTGCCGCCGTCTTACTCTCGAACAACGCCTCGCCTTTGCCGTAGCCTGCACCATACCTGTTCGTGAGGTTCACGACATCTTGCCAACCCCGGGCGCATCGTCCAAAGGGCACAGGAAACAGTCGACACTCTGCGTGGTGCTTAACCAGAAAGCGTTCGGCTCAGCACCCTTGTAGGCGTACCAATATACGGCCGCGCCATGCATCCGCGTCAGACTCCCATACGCGGCGGTCTGCAACACGAGCCAAGTTCCCGTCCCGACATTCCGAAGGGCGATCTTGGTGCGGTCGTTGCCGGCATACTCGATGAGCCATTTGCGGTCCGTCGAGTCTCTGATGCTTTTCAGCTTCGCCTGCCCGTTGTAGTCGATCGCGAGACAGGTGGTGTAGTCGTTGGCGCCATTGGTGAGGTAGAAACTGGTCCCGGATGGGAACTCGTCGCCTAAGGTGTCGGTTGCGGACTCCTTTTCGTGGTTGGCGATGACACTGGGTGCTGCGCCCATAGCTGCGGAGGTGTATGCTTGTATCTCAGTGTCAAGGACGACCACAAGAGTCGGTGCGGGTCATTCTCGACCACCACCGGCGTCGCCTCGGATGGCTTGCATCTGTTCGCTCCCAACGATCGAGATCGATCGTTGACCGAGGCCATAGGAGGTAATAGCCGCTGACCTCTTGACTTGCGCGTCCAGGGAAGATGCTCGATGCGGGAAACGCACGTCAAGTGTCTGTCCATATTTCTCCGCACGGCACAAGCAAACGGACCCCACAACCTCACAACAAGCTTCCACAGCATCGAGTCGGATGTCTCGGAACCGACCGCATTGTGCATGGACTGCCGCTAGGACTCGTTGCTAACCAGGTTTTAAGAGATCGACAGCGCATTGATGGACAGATCGACATCCAGGGGAATGGTCAGCGATGTCCAACGATGGCGGTGGCAGGCCTGCGAAACCCTTGGTATAGCGAGGCGAGGTAGGTGAACGTAGGCGAGCTGGACGATTGATTCCACCTCAAGTCTTGCTCTTCTCAAGAAACCTCTCTCCCGTTGACTGTCCACAACTACGCCGGTACAACGCTCCATCAAGCCTCTTCGACCACCACCATTCAACCGCCAACATGTCCAAGACAGACACCGGCAAGGCGCCAGCCCTGTGAGTGTTGTCACCAGCCGCAGCCGTTCGCCACCATCACAAGCTGACTGAAAGGCTGTAGTGAGAATGGCCCGCTCATCAAGGACATGACGCAAGACCAAATTGACGCCCTCGTGAAGAAGGAAGGGTACAGAAAGTACACGGACATGATGGAGAGCCAGATCCGCGACGACATCAAGAAGAACGAGAAAAGCAGCTTGAAGATCCGGATTGAACTGGATTTGGAGGTCGAGGTGCATCTGACGGCCAAAGTCAAGGGCGATATTGTCATTGGGTTGTTGTAGGGGTGGCGCAGGGCCACAGAGGGTTGGACACGATGGGCCTTTGGGGATGCGGTTCGTATGGTATGGTGTGAGGACAATGGGCGAGCATGTTGTCGAGTCCTTGCCGACAACGCGCATGCAGAGGTGTCGGAGCCGTATATGTGTACCCTATCCGTTTGTATATAACCGAGCAACTCCCGACATGGTACACCAGACCCTACATGGTACACCAGACCCTACATCCGGGCACTCTATCACTCGCAATTCTCCAGCTGTTAAATCTCGTCGGCTACCTTTGACATGCCATATCGCTTCCTTGATGATCATACCGTCTTGCATACCTACATGGACATAGGTTGTCGAGTCGAGTCCCCTTTACTTCTCGTTCACACTAGCCCCCCTCCTTCCCATTTTCCAAGTATACATCGCTCTTGTCTCCTTCCACCCCCCATCTCAACCCCTCCATCAACTGACATCCAACTGCCATGGTCTTCGGCATCCTCTCCGCCGTAGCCGCCGCCCCCGCCATCGTCGGCACCACCGAAGCCATCCGTCTGGGCCAAAGGAAAAACCAACGAGAAGAGCACCGAGGTCGGAAAAACAACCTCAGCGTCACCCTCCTCCGCCGCAGCCCCCGCCGCATCCAATTCGATGGAGCGCTCATAGTCCTCAAAGACAACAAGCTCTATGTCGACGCGAGGAAGGATGCGCCCGGCAATAAGCGATATCACCCCGTCACGAGCTACTACCTGGCCTGGCCGCACGGCGATACCGCGGAAGAGTGGAAGAAGTTGGGGTATGCGCGCGGGGAAGGGTACGTGACGACCATCAACGACGAGAACTTTCTCAATTGGATTTACGTGGATGGCGAGACGCACGAAGTCAAGTACGGCGTTCGAGCTGAAGCGGAGCCGCATAAAGTCGGACCATGGGATTGCACGAAAGTTGAGCGGCGTCTGACGTTCGAGGGGTGGGAAGGGTTCGTGGCGGTGGAGGAAGAGGAGGGGAGTGATCTGTGGGCGTTGTACTTCGATTGTAGTGACGATGGGTTGCGGAGGGAGGGCCAGCCGGGGAGGCAGGGGAAGATGATCTTGCAGTTGGAGGTGTGGCGGAAGGAAATGAGGCGGGAGAGGTACGATGCCGTGCATGAGCGGTTCGAGCGGTTGGATTTAAGGGAGGAGCAGGAGGAGAAGACGCAGACGAGGGAGCCGATCACCGTAGCGGCGGATTTCGAGTCTAGGTTGCAACTGCAGCGGGATGTGGCGAAGCAGACACAGACTACTGATTTTGAAAAGAAGCTGCAGCAGCAGCGGGAGCTGGGCAAGAACATCTTTACGAAGTGATGAGACCTGGAAAGATGCATTATCGGGACTGAAATGCGGCTATCGACATTACACTGGCAGGACCGAAGGTTGCAGTACATGAATCCACGACAATGGCGGGATGTTGTCCGTCACAGGAGATTCCCACCCCATGGGATCGTACCGTGCTTCCCACAAGCCTCACTCGAGCAATCAATGCGTGGCGGAAGACGCGGGTTCCACTCGCGGGTTGTCTCGATGCAACTGAAGCCTACCTCTCACTTATGCTGGATCTTCGGGACCCGGCGAAGTCTCGCGTGCACGTCCGCTGCCTCAGAGCGCGGAGATTGACCGACGTGTGCCTCTGAAGTGTATCCTCGTCGGAAAGCAGCGTGTGAGAAGAAAGAGAAGGGACCCGCAGAAGAGCTCTGTGATGCATGGGCAAGGACGTTCAATATGCCGAGTATTGACGGGCCGGTGCAGCTGAGAGAGCGGCAGCAGAGAGCTATCTGCTCGTATCCCTGGACGGTCGTGAGGTGAAGGACACTGGGTTGTCGCTAGCGAACATCATTCGCGCACGGGCACGTGTGCCGGTGAAGCTGTGCATTTTACTCTCTTTAACGACAGGAGCCTGTACCGTGAACTGCACCAACGCAACTACCAACTCAGTGCCGAGATTGAGAGGTGGAGACTTGTGTGGCAATGCGGATTGACCTTGGAACATTTGTTGTGCTACCGCGCTGCAAAGCTGGGATAGGAGAGTGGAGAATCTCGATCGCGTACTGTGAAAGTCCTAGACCCAAATAACCCCGAACGGCAACGTCGTCAAGCAGTAATATCCATCTCTTCATGAGGGCGATCAGTTCCTGTCGTCCCGGAAGTCATCTTCAGCCCCAGGTCACGTTACGGTTCTCTTCTTCCTCCTCTTCATCCTCATCGTCGCTACTTTCGGCTCCATCGCCATCATCTGCATCTGCAGCACCTTCGCCGCGGCCACCACTACCACCACCACCGAAAAGCCTTTGATAGGTCTGATCATACGAAAGGCGAGCCTGAACGACGGCGCTCGCTCTTTGCCGCGTGTATCTATTCGACGCCACCAGTCGTTGCACAAGGGCCTCGATCGCTTGATCTCGAGAGTGACCTTGTTGCACCAGTGCTAACATAGCTGTGCGTATGTTCTGGGCCTGCGCTGCCTCCGTGCTAGTCGACTGACTGCGAGCTGTCATCGGAGGGCTGGTGAGGGGCGTATCTTGCTGCACCTGCTCGCCTCCTTCACTAATCTCAGCGTCGGACGCACTACTCTCGTCCGAGTCCTCATTGCCCTCCTCGAGTGCGCTGGCAGCAGCCTGTTGCCGAACATTACTTCCCGCGCTGAACGATGCTGCAGTCGCTTGTTGCGCGCGCGAGGTACGCGACGTATGGGATGGACTTAATGCCTGCCGCGGAAGTATAGTAGATGGCTTCAGCCAGACAGCAAAGAATTGGGACGTCAGGGCATCCATTGATGAAGGATGAACCATGCCGAGCGGTTTGACCTTGATGTTGTGTTGTATCGTATGCGCCTTCCCAAAATCGATTCGCGACATACTGTCAAGCTTGTCGGTCGGTTGGTCAGGTACAAGCCGAATAGGCCGCGATCGCATGCCCAGTTCCGTGCGGTTCGGCAGCTCATCAGCCCTTGGCTCTGGAGGTTGCCGCCCAGTGTAGATGATTGCGTGTTCTGACTTATTAATACCCATTTTGGCAACGCCTTTCTCACCATATGTCACGATCGGCAGAGCTGTGCAATAGTTGCTGCCAGGTCGTACGACCACGAACCTGCGGGCTTTGGAATAGACTCGATCCCCGTACCGGCCTGTCGTGAAGGTGCTTCGGTTTGGAGGCACGTCGTTCATAACCATAGCAGTAACATCGCTCGACGTCTCCCCAGAAGGCTCGCTCCACAAAATCAGGAACGCTCGCCCCACTGCGAAGAACCGTCCGGAATGTGTTCTGTAGCTGGTATATAAATGTTCCCCCTCGCCTTCGGTGCCGTAAATGGCTCTGTGCGCTCTGATGTTACGAGCAAAGAGAGCTGGGTCGGTAATCCTCTGCTTGGGTTCCGATGCTGAAGTGGTGCGCACGCCGGTCGCGGGATTCACGAACGATTTGACTTGAGGCTCTGGTACAGCGGAAACCTGTCTCGAAGCTGGTAAAGCGTTGTTGATCGAGAAAGGCGCAGATATCGGTGAGGGACCGCCGACATGGAAGTTGGCCAGGCCTGCGTTGACGTGGTCGATAGCCGGTGAGTGGCGCAGATCACGCAAGTCACTCATTCCTGGCATGTAAGATAGAAGCTGCGGGATAAAGGCTGGTGGACGGGGTTGCCCCGACGAGGCCCGGTCCACATACCCAGGGACTTGTGGCTGCTGTGTTGCCCTGAGAGTTCTCTGCCTATGGCTATCGTACTCACGGCCTGTCGATAACCGCGAAGGTGTGCCAACGTGGCCGGATCGGCCGGCAGGACCCGGTGTCGCCGGCACCTCGAACATCGATCGAGGTATCTGTGGCGGGCGAGGCATATACTGCCCATTCTCGTAACGAATCAGGTCGCGCTGAGAATCATAAGCGTAATACAACCCTCGTTGCTGATCATAGAAAGGGTAGATAGCACGGCGGTGTGGAAGTGGCGTAGCTTGGACTGGTGAGTGTGAGGGGAAGGTCGGAGACACGGACGAAGATGCCCGTCCCTGACTCGGATACTCATGGTGGGAAGCATACGCCGCCGAGCTTATGACGCGGGAACCCAGTGCCGCTCCCAAGTGCGGTGCAGGATGTCGTGGTACCTGCGACGTTTCCGCTTGCCCTGGGTCGTGTGCGGACCGAGGCTGACGCCAAAATCCGTGCGCTCGAAACACCATAACCGGGACCCAACGGACTTTGCGTCGTTGAGGCGCTTGAGGTGGGAGGCCGCTCTTGCTCCTTACGGTATGAGTGGCTGTTATCTTCGACGAGGAAGATGATCGTTGCGTCGACGGAGGTGAAGGTTCGGTAGATACCCGTCGCGGTAACAATGGTGCTAATCCTCCCGTGTTTTTCTTGGCCCAGGTCTCCACCAGTCGGGAGTGCAGGCTTGGTAGATACTCGGGCTCAATTGCACCCCAAGACTTGACTCTGACACCGTACTCCATTGTGTAGACTTTGCCCAAATTGACTCGGGCCTGTCGGCTTAGTCCAGCTCCTTCTTCGTCGGGGTTGGCTTTCATGGCAAGAGGCACGGTCATAGAGCTTGCAATGTCCACGGGGACTTTTGGGCTCAGAGAACCGGTATATATGATTGCGATTTCCGCGGCAATGCCGTGTCGCCCACCTGAGCCGTGGCTAGGATGACGGAAAATTGGCCTTGATCGAGATTAGCAGCTGTGGCAGTCTAAGTCGAAGTACTGCACCTGTTGAGCACCCTACGTACACTGCCGAGAAATGGTCCGGTGAGACATGCACGACTATGAAGCGTCGACGCTTGGAACACACCGGTTGGTTGTATCTGGAGTCTCGTGTTATCTCTGAGCCAGCGTCGCTGTCGACCTCAATAGCCTCCGCCCATAGAAGCGCAAAAATCTGGTCGGGGTCAGTCAGGTATCGAAGTCAACTAATTCTACATACCTTGCCGGGTACGAAGAACTTTTGCGGTTCGGATTGGATTTGATATGCTTCAAAGCGTCAGCGACTCCGGTATGCGACACTGAATCTTGTTCCTCACTGTCATCGTAATCACCGACTGCAACCGGGATACCCCTGACCAGTACGTGTGCATCAACACCGGCATATGTTTGCAAGTATCTGTCAGTGACATCTTCCGGCGGACCATACGTTCTATCATAGGCAAGTCCATCGTAATCTACGCCAATACAGTGCGTGGTATTGGCTTCTCGGAGCTTTCTCGTTCTGTTGACACTGGAGAGTGCATCCACCCTGCGCTCGTCATCGGACACTGCATTTTCGCCTGCCCCAATTTCCTGAGGTACTGTTGCCGCCAGGTCGTATGTGGACAATCTACGCCAACGGATGTCATCAACATCCAAGCCTTTGTCGATGCACTGATCGCGAAGACTTTCGGCCTTCTTGAGACGATCTCGGATTTCGTGTTGTATTTCTTCTCGGACGGCGTTATACATCGATTCGAAGTCGTAATCGGAAACTTCGGGTTCACGCTCTTGGTCCCGAAGCAGGTCCCGTTTACTCGTCTCCTCTGTCTTCTCGGTTTCCCAGTCGAAGAGGCTTCCCTTGACGAGGGACAGCTCTCTGGCTTCGGCGAAGTATTGGCGCAACAGCGGATCGTCACCTTCGTTCGAACTGGATGACGGTGAACCGCTACCGGCGGAAGTATGGCTCGCCGTGTCAAATGAAGCTCCTGTCATCCGCCTGGGTATGTTCCTCGGAGTCTGGGTCAGGACAGTTCCGCCGGGCTCGGAGGTATTCTGGCGACTGTCGGCCATCCCACTGTTCAGGCCAGGGCCCCTCGATATTGGCTGCGTCATAGCAGATGGCGATCTGACGAGCAGAAAGGAAGTATGGCCTCAGACTGCGGCCTCTCCCGTTCACTGCCGTTGCAGCACATGTGCAATCTACCTGGTCATGCCTGAAGACACGTTGTGGGTGCTTTCCAGAATGACTGGTAGTAGGCATGGCAAGAATCGTCGGTCGGCGTGCACAAGCGCAGAGGCGGCAACACCAGCGTAGCACGCCGTCCCTTTCGTGCTCGGGTAGGATGTATCGTGCTCGCGTTGTATGTCACGAGGGGCTGATGGCATGATTCGTGTTGTTCGGTGTGTAACTGCTGTTTTGCCTCCGCGTTTCTCCAAGCGGCTGAAGTCAGGCTCCAAGGCACCAACAACAATAATCGGTCGTTATATCTACATATCGCTCCTTTGAGGTGTAAGGTCTGGGGCAGTGGATCAAGTAGGGCTTAGCAAAGCTCTCTATAGAGCGTCTAACACTAAAACACACAATTTAGCTATTCTTGCATATATAAGAGTATATCAAACGCTATAATACTTTTATTACTCTAGCTATCGAGAGGATTATAAAATGCTGCTCTACGCTTAGACAAGAGCTCTCTAATAAGATAAAAAAGTATAAAAATAATCTAAGGGATATATGTAGAAGAGCTTGCGTAGTAAATAAAATAACGAGGTTACTTTTGTTATTGGTATCTACTAGCTATCTTAATGTTGTAACATAACAACAGTAGCAGTAGATAAAAAAAAAGCCTCTTCTCCTTAATGCTTATAATAAGCTCTTGTTAGGTATGAATATATATACTATCGCGTTATAAGTTATAGAGGTTAAGAGCTATACTAGATATAGCCTTAAGCATTAAGTATAATGTTAAGAATCTCCCTTTTACTTATATAGATATAAGAGCATCCTTATTCTAACGCTATCTTTAGCCTTAAAGTAAGTATTTATATATATCATATTACATTAAGGCTTTATAGCGACCGAGGGCTACGTAGGTAAGCGAGAGCAAGATTGCAACTAAAGGAATCTAAGCGTTAAGTATCGAGTCGTACAGAGACGAGCGACGTTCAGACATCTCAGGATGTCTAAGGTATACCTCAGATAATTGCAAGGCCATTTTGATACTTGTTTGAGGCATGTCGAGAATATGGGTACATGTACACGTAGCAGATGAAACAAAAAAGCTCATGTATTTTGCAGACACGGACGCAAATGCGCGGAGGGCGCTGCAGTTGTGGTGATATGTTACCATTCCCGATACAAAGCCTGTGTCACTCGGGCATACATGTACCTTCCCGCGCCGCCAACCATGCACCAAGTCCCATCTTAACCCCCCTCTTCAGCCCGTGAAGAAGAAATAGTCGTTAGCCGAGATCGTCACACAAAAGAGAAGGATGATAGATCGGTTCCTCGGACCCATGGCCCTCTCAGTCTGTCTCGCGAGCACCCATCTCAGCGGAGAAGAACTCCACCATCAACATGTTCTCGGGGAACCATTGGCCTGCGCAGAAGTTGCCTTCGTGATCGGCGTACTTCAGGGCGTACTCCCATTCGCCTCCATGCTTTCCGAAGGTGTAGTGTAGTGATTTGATGCGGAGCGATCGGTACCGAGGACTCGAGTGCAGAGCGTTCTTGGCCACGAGCAGAGCTACACGCTGGCCTTTGGCGTACATGCTCGACTCCATCTGCGTTGGCATAGTCAACATTCGCTCCGTTGCGTGAAGAATAGGCTCTTACCTTGGAATCCCAAAACCTTTCTTTGCCGAGGGAAAAGACCCGAGGGCGATCAATCATGACCACTTCCCTGTCGCTCGACTCGGATTCGCTACTCTCCACGTCGAAGATTTGAACTGAGGGAAGCTTGCATCCAGGGTTCAGTCGCTTGAATTCTTTCGTGACCACGTCTTCATAGCCTCTTCGAAGGTGACCAAAAGAGTGCGCTTTGACGTCGACGTCGACCTTGTATATCCTAGTCCATAAGAGTCTGGCTAGAGGATCAAGTCGCTGGGCTTGATCACGACTGCGAATGCGGATCGGGCGCGAGAGAGGCTCAGCACTTGCTGCTAGCTCGTTACCAGACAATTTCCGGGGGCGTTTGCTGGTATGGATGACGGAGTGATCGGTGAACTTGATACCCTTGGGCAAGTCGCTTAAGCCGCGACCTTGGTAGGTCATGACACGCCTGGGATGTTGTCAATAGGTCATCTGAGCGCTCTTGTCACGCTTCACAACTCACAGGCAGTAGCTTGAGCGCTCGTCAGCTGCAACGATCAGGAAGAATCGAGGTTGTTGCAGATGGGGTGCTCCTGTATGCGACACTCCGGCGAAGAAATCCGTGATTGGCGCCTCCTGGTCAGGACCGAGGTCGCCCGATTGCTCGTCACCACTGAGAAGCATGATGACCTATTCCACATCAACGACAGTTGCTGCACCAAGGCGATGATGCATGCGTACCTTGCCTGGTTGGAACCAGTCTGACTGGCGACGTCGGTACCCTATACTCAAGTCAGTAAGGTACACTGCCGGAATTGAAATCACGCGAAGCTCATCATACTCGGATCCGACTCCTCCACTAGCCCAGGCGTGCCTGATATGATCTTGTACACTGTAGGCAATTTCATGGCATCAGATAAACCAGGTTTATCACCAACCAGGCTGTCGTCGTTGATAGTGATGGGAGAAATTTCATTGCGAGCTCGGGGGATGCTGCTGGCGCCAGTGGCTATGGGTCGTTGCCAGATCTCGGCAATGTGATCGTACAGGTTGTCGATGGAGTCAATGTGAACCTCTCCCAATGGTTCGATGGGCACGTAGTGCTCCAGCTCTCTGGGCTTGCCGTAGTTGATCCTCGAGTCTTCTGTCAACCCAAACAGCTTCCCATTTGCCAGTAATTCCGGAACCACGCGTACCGCGGGCGACTTCATGCCAGATCCCTTCCTCTTAGATCCCTTCAACATCTCTGTCGGCATTGGCCCCGGTGATTTCGCGGTAGTGTGGATGATAGCGTGATCACTCTTCTTGACGCCCTTCTTTGCAACGCCTTGACGGCCATATGAATTGACCTCAACCACGACGCAACTGTTTGTGCCCCCACGGATGACAAGATATATGCCAGGCTTGTCGAAGATGTAATTGTCCAGACTGCCTCGCACTACCCAAGACCCTTTACTGAGACCAGACGGTCTAGGCAGCTGTGCCCTCACCAGTTTGCCAAGTCTGAGGGACTCCGTCGGATTTTGCTGCCGCTGGAAGTTTAGATTTAGCGTGCGCGGTTGCGCCGAGGGGGGTCTTTGGCTGCTGGCGGGTGAGAGGTTGGCGAAACTCGGTTGCGGCGGATGGTTGTTGTCTGTACCGCCATACGCTGGTTGGCCAGTACCTGGATTGACTAGACCGTGGGCTCAGCGACCGACTCGGCAGGTATCTCACTCCACAGAGGGTAGCTTACATGTGTTGTACTGAGAGTATGCGCCATTGTCCGATTGATAAACCTCCTGCTGGTACGGGCCTAGATTTTGCGGCGTCATCCCTGCAGCCGTGGCGCCTGCGGGCGCCTACGATGCGTCAGGGCATGCAGACCCGTGGGATTGAAAGTGTAGTCTGCTGGAACTCGACCATACCAGGAAGGTAGATGAAGAGTGGACTTGACGGCTGCACCACTGCTAGTCTGCTATCGTGTAGGAAAGGATCTCAGCGAGAGAGCAGAAAGTGGCCAGCTTTTAAGCTCGCGAAGGCGGACAAGGCGCAGCGAAAGGCAAGGCAAACTTCATGCAGGCGATGAGCGGATGTCCAACAAATCGCCGGCAATGCGTGTGTCGATATTTGTCGTCTAGCAGTATAGTCGGCACATTGGACTGCGTTCAGTGCGACACGTGATATCCGGCAGTGCCAATTTGAATCGAAAACAACCCCGTAGAGACAGTGGGCGTCGCATCACTGACCACTTCACAGTCTAGTAACACTGCCTAGGATGAAGAAGACCCATGTCCAGCGACTCGATGAGGTGTAGTGTCGCGTCCATGTTCTCGGGCCTATGGTGAACGGCGGGAAGCCCACCGAAGCGCAATATGTTGGCTGGGTCCACGCCTACCTACATCGAATTCTGTCAGGCTGATCAGGTATACGAGCGCGGGAGTTCGACTACAGCATCTGAGCCCTGAACATCTCTGAAGGAAGTACCTTATCCACCAAATGTAGCCAGGTGCAAGCGGCGAGCTCCTTCCGGTGCTACATCAGTATTTGAAGATGGAGGTGCACAATCAAAGGCTACGGTCTTTGCACGGAAGACGCTTGTCGTAGCAGAGATCGGGAGTGTACTTGCTCTTCCGCCGCACCTGCCCTCGTCCAACCCTATCCATCACTTCGAGTCCGTTCTCGACCGTCGACTTGATACATCCAACGAGCTTGCCGGAGAAGTATGGTAGCCAGCTGCCAGTTGCCACTGTCCATCTTGCTTTGTGGAGCGATGCGTCGGTTACGCGTGTGATGCTGAAGAGCGGAATCGACATCGACGCATTGGCGACTGTGGGCAGCAGTAGGCATAATGCTGTGAGGTAGCTCCGTCGAACCTCGCAGAGCGTATCGAGTCCGATAGTGATCGTATTGATGTTGCTGAGGCTTCGCATTGATCCCACGAGAGTTTGCCGCTCACTCTAGTATGCGCTCGATACGCTAGGACGCAGCGAGGAGTATCTACCGTCAGTACTGGTCAAGGCAAGTTAGTTGCGTGTGTCCTCTGGAGCAACGCCGAGGTGATTTCTCGCTGGGGAAAGACTCATGAACCGGTAACGTGGCACTAGGGCTCCAGCACTGATAGTGTGGCATCTCAGTGAGGCGAATAAAGAGTACCAATGGCCGCCGTCTTCTCGCCGTCGACGAGTCCGCCGTAGCACGACGTTCGAAGATCATGCAAGTTATAGGAAGCCAAGTACCGCAGATAATGAGGCGGTGTACACGAGCGACAAGCTTCCACACCGCTGTATGCAAGAGGCATAGCGATGTTGGGCTTGTGATAATCTGAGGCGGCCAAGCGTCGCTACTCCTTGCTCCAGAAAGCTAGTTTTGCTAGTAACGTCCTAAAGTCGATTACGCTGGTGTTACGAAACGTCGGCTGCCCGATGTTTGTTCAAGGTCCGATGCCAGGCATTCAAGTTTTGATGTGCTTGCATGCAGATCCAAAGACGCTCTACGTACAGAGCCAGCGGTATTCTCGCTCGTGGAGGGTGAAGCGCCCTCCGCGGCAAGCTCGTCTAGGCGCCCAATGTCGTGCTGCTTGACCATTGGTAGGCAATTATCTGCATGATCACAACGCAGCAGTGATACTGTTCGGTGCTTAGTAGACTGTGACGAGAGCGAATAGTGCACAGCCTGCTTTGCTGTATTCCACAAGCCCCGTCGGCGACAGCGCTGTTGTTGATCGAGTATGCTTTTTCGGCCACGGGGGGTTTTCTTAGCAGACGGAGGTTCTGCGTTTGGCGAACTCACCGATGATGGTCTGTATCAACCTGCGCAGCTTAGATGTAATACAGACGTAGCCGCAACGTCGTGGTGGCCTGGGCGTCGACGCGGCATCTCCACGGTGGCGAGTACCAACTCCGCCATATATGTCTCGAGTCTAATCCGGAGGCCATCGCTGCTGACTGGACCGGAGAAGTGTTGCTGCAAGGCGTCTCGCTTGCCTGCTGTCCAGTAGTACTTAGATCGGGCGATGCCACGCGTTGCTGGCGCACGCGGAGATCCGTCAATGTCCGGGC